>JAVYIG010007026.1:0-108288 GCA_035222895.1 Strongylocentrotus droebachiensis | reverse complement strand
TAAATTAATGAAACGTGGCTTCCGCGCTTCGCGCGTGAGGGGGACTGGATACAAATAAGGATTAAGGGTCGGGGAAAGGTACAACGAATCGTCTTCTTTGTCTAACAATACGTCAAAGCTTCCGCGCTTCGCGCAGGAGGAGGGGGGGGCTGAATTCAGACAAGGATTAAGAGTCGAGGACGGTACTTCGAGTCCTCTTCTTTCTCTAATAATTTAATGAAACTTCAAAGTTTCCGCGCTTTGCGCGGGAGGGGAGGAAACTGAATTCAGATAAGGATTAAGAGTCGAGAACGGTACATCGAATCGTCTTCTTTCTCTAATAAATTAATGAAACGTCAAAACTTCCGCGCTTCGCGCGTGAGGGGGACTGAATACAGATAATGATTGAGGGTCGAGAAAGGTACAACGAATCGTCTTCTTTGTCTAATAATACGTGAAAGCCTCCGCGCTATGCGCAGGAGGGGCGGCTGAATTCAGACAAGGAATATGAGTCGAGAAAGGTACAACGAATCGTCTTCTTTCAAAGGGGAAACTCCCCCCTCCCTGCACCCACCCCCCTAGGGAGCGCGATGCGCGCGTTCTTTAAGTGGAATCGCACGCTTCGCGTGCTCACTACCGCCCCCCCCCCCTAAAATGAAATCCTGGCTACGCGCTTGCATATTTAAGCACCATACCGGTACCTACAAGCAGGCACAATTTGGAAAGGGGGCAGGCTCATGTCACGTCTCTTGTCCCATATCAACATTCCCAGTTTTTAAGTTATACAATTTTTGACATTTTCATCGAGAGGGGGGGGGGGGGGGGGTGGGGGGGGGGGGGCTGAAGCCTCTTACCCGAAAAATTAATTTTCAGGTTTCACAATTCGGCTAGTGAGCGAAGCGAGCGAGCAATTTGAGCATAATATGTGTTTTGTGAACGTGTTATTTATCACCAAAATGAACGAGAAAAGATATCAGAATTTCATATTGGGGCAACTCGTAGTCCCCCTTCCCCTCCTATTACGCGCGAAGCGCGGAAGCTTTGATGTTTCATTAAATTATTAGAGAAAGAAGATGTTTCGTTGTATTATTCTCGACTCTTAATCCTTGTTTAAATTCAGTTTTCCCCCTCCCTGCGCTTCGCGCGGAAGCTTTGACGTACTTTCATTAAATTATTAGAGAAAGAAGACGATTCGTTTTACCATTCTCGACTCTTAATCCTTGTTTTCAGGGAAATTTCAGATATGAAAGGTGTTAGTATTGGGGGTGTAAATCTTAATAATTTGCGTTATGCTGATGACACTGTACCTTGCGCAGAGAATGAAGCAGATTTACAACATGTATTGGATATTGTAAAAGTCAAAAGTGAAGAGTTTGGTCTAAGCATGAATGTCAAGAGAAAACTAAGTCAATGATTTTTAGTAGAACAGAGAATCATATACTTTGGTCATGTTAAAAGGCACCAAAGCCTCTTAAAGAACGTATTGGAAGGAAGTAGACCTAGAGGGAGACCCAGAATCAACTGGGAAGAGAATGTCAAGAACTAGAGTGGACTAAAAGTGCAAGAGTACACCAGAATGGCAGAAGATAGAGTGAAATGGAGAGATGTTGCAATCAACCTCCGAACCGGGAGAATATACTTAGATAGATAGAATCCTTGTTTGAATTCAGTTTTCCCCCTCTCGCGCGAAGCGCGGAACATTTGACGTTTCAGTAAATTATTAGAGAAAGAAGACGATTCGTTGTACCATTCTCGATTCTTAATCCTAGTCTGAATTCAGTTTTCCCCCTCTCGCGCGAAGCACGAAGCTTTGACGTTTCATTAAATTATTAGAGAAAGAAAACGATTCGTTGTAATTGTTCTCGACTTGTCAGAATTTTCAAAAATGTTTCATTGTCTGCTCCTTTTTCTTCCTATGTCCTCTTACTGCCCCCCACCACCCCTGGCTTTAAAGGAAAAAAAGTAACAATCATGATTGTGATAGCACACAAATTATGTTAGTAGAAATGAAAGAAAAACAAATCTATTACACCAACCATGGATAAATCACGGCCGGGAGCGTGGGCGGAGTGCCATATCATAGTTTTGTGTTATTGGGCGAGGGGGCGTAGCGACGAAGCTAGGTTTTGCAATGTTGAATGCTGAAATAATGCATTCTACAAAATTCCTAAGCCCAATATATACGCTCTTTCCGCTATTATATTTCTTTCTAGCTATATTTCTAAATTTCTTGGGGGACGTGTCCCCTCTATCGGGCCCAGGATCGCCGCCCCTGTCCATTATTACTACCAAGAGTTCACTCAGTAGTATCTAGGGTACGAGTATGCATGTTCCCTCTCTTTGAAAGCACCCCATTATCTCCGGTTTGTAAAGTCAGTGTGGGCCAGATTTTTTTGTATTACGGGCCGGACTTTGTTGCGTGTAAAGTACCCCTTTACCGGAGATTTTGGGAACACGAATTCTGTCCCTCCGACCCCGGAGTGGAAGAGAGAGAGAGAGGGGGGGGGGGGGGGGGGTGGGGGGGCTTTCTTCTTTTGTATTTTCTCCTTTTTCCTCTCTCTGTTTATTTTCTCTTCTTTCTTTTTCTCTTCTCTTTTCTCTTTCTTTTTTCTCTTCTTTTCTTCCTCTTTTTTGCGCCGCCAATAGGGGGGGGGGGGGGCGTTTCGCCCCCCTGGATCCGCCACTGGGTCAGCTGAGACTATTACGTCTGTCTCCGCCAAATTCATCTACACTTATGTGTAGGAAGGAGAGCCTCTAAATCTAGTCAACTTGCTGGTGTTCTTCCTTTTGTTGTTACATTTTTGGAACATCCGTTGGTAAATTTGAAACTGTTACGACCCACATTTCCTGTCTTCTCAGCCCCATCTCATGCTCTTTGTTTGTTGTTCTCTCCTCCCCTTCCCCCCCTACATGTATCTCTCTCTCTCTCTCAATTGTATAGTGCTTTTTCCTTGCAGTTACACAATGCTTCACAATTTGCTCCAATTTGCCGTTTTATATCTTTATCTGTCTGACGTGCATTTATTATAATTCATATTTTGTCCAATCATGATATATTGCGAGGCCGGGTGGCAAATAACAATTTGTCGCATAATACTACCCCCCCCCCCCTCTATCTCTTTTCTCTGTCTGTATGTCTGTCTGTCTCTCTGTCTGTCTCTCCCCTACCCCTCCCCACTCTCTCTCTCTCTCTCCCTTTCTCTCTATCCCTCTCCCTTCCACTCTCTCCATCTCTTCCTCCCTATACCATTTCTCCTCTGAGCAACAAAGCCTCCACTTGACATCCATCACCAGACAAAAAACAAAAACAAAATGGTCATAATTGATAGTACAACAATTTCTATTGCACAAACATTGACAGGAAAAAAAGAATCATTTATCCCTACAGAGAAAAAACTATCATCATCATTATCATTATAAACACATTGTTTTGTAGAACATACATACACTGAATGAGTACCAAGCTTGCTAGTAAACTGCTTGAAATAAAAGCAGAACACACTGCAGGATATAGAGGGCCCGCATAATATGCCTTTTCATGCAAAGAATGACAAGTTAAATATGATATAGAAACCAATAAATCAAATCAAATCAAATCTTTTCAAGTCTATGAATCACAAAACTATTCAGAAGTCCTCTTTCTACACAGATCAATAGATGCTGATTTACAGCAAAAGAGTTGATTGAACAATAACAAGAGTCTAAAAATATATTTGTCTTCCTTTATTTACATATTAAAGACTATATCTTCATTATCTACATACCTATCATACACATAAATAGTACATTATATCAACATTGTATACAGCATAATTGCAAACAAACACTGTTGGGTACTGCGGAGGGGAGGGGATGAGAGTTGGCATGCAAAATAAATATTTAGTGTACATCAATACCATAAAAACAAACGAACATAACATTACGGGCAAACATACCGGTACCGGTACAAGTAATATTTTGTAAAAGAAATTAGTACACAAGTCGCATAATTACGGCTTATTACCTCTGTTTATTTTTAAATACCGTATGAAACTGAAATGTAAGTAAAAATCAATTGGCATAGGATAATCTACAGGAAAATAACATGTAGTAATATGTGTTTTCATGCATAGTTTTTTTTCCACTCTGAATAAGATCCACAGATTTCAATTATTTTTTATCACATTCAAAAATTAACTGGCTTACATTCTTATATCAAGGGATATACATACAGATCTCATTAAAGTGATCTTTCTGAGCTATCGCTTCTTCCATGTTAGCATAAATTATAAGTTTGACATTAGCATTTCTCACAACTCTTACCCCTTATTTAACGATAAGGATTAAAATCTCTCATCAATATCTCTCCATGCCTACATCCCTCTCTATCTCTCTCTCTTTCTCTTTCTCTCTCTCTCTCTCACTCTTACTCTCTATCATATTATAAACAGGGCAATTGGAATTAATACTAGTACATTAATATTTGTCAGTGGAATTGTTCATCTTCAATGGCACTAGTTTCAATAATATTTCACCATCTCTTCATTTTACTCACGATTTTCTCTTATAAATGCAAGTTTGACCACCTTCCATTGTTATTTGTCCACCTTCCCACCCTCTCTTTCTTTCTCTCTTTCTAACCCTTTAACAATGTTCCTTACTCTCTCTGCTTTATTTTGTTTTACTCAATCCCTGATCTTGTCAGTCTCTCTCCCTACTCTTTAACCTACCTTTCTCTCTCTCTCACTCTTTCTTTCTGTACCCCCTTCTCTCTCTCTCTCTCTCTTTATCTCCCCTCTCTCTCTCTTTCCCTGCCCCTCTCTCTCTCTTTCTCTCTCTTCCGAACCCCACCCTACCCACTCTCTCTCCGTCTGTACCACCACCACACTTCCTAACTGCTGATCATCTGTGGTCCTCTCGTATTCTACTGATGACTTTCTCCAAGGTCATGGCAATATTCCTATCGCCTTCTAGCTCTAGGCGACCCGCCATGTAGGCCATGGCGGGGCGCAGCTCGCCCTCAAACATGGCCCGCATGTCATCTACAGACATGGTGAGGGTAACGTCAGGGGTGCAAGGGGGTGGTCCTACACCCGCTTGCCCTGCACCTGTTATGAGGAAAAAAATGGGAAATAAATAGATTAACTTGTTACTTGCTTTGGCCGACTAATGGAACAAGCTGTCAACTAACACAATCAACTTTTGTTACACAATTTATGTAAACAGAAGTTACAGAACACTGGTGTTGTACTCAAAACTACGTGATAGTCTGAGATTTCAATCTGCAGCAAATAAAATGTTAATTAAAGCATCTAGTTTAGTCTTTAACCAAATTTATTCAATCAGATAGATTTGTAGATATTGCTGCATCATGCATGTGACTCAAAAATTATGTACAAGTTGTAATTCTCCAAATGCCTAGTTTACAAATAATTCAAATGCGGATATCACACACTTCAATTTCTAATTCCATAAATACTCTATTTACTACATTTGGAAACATACAATCACAAATATGACATTAACGTATCAATAATAACCATTGATTTTGAATATTCTACTTCCTGTCCCCACTTCTAATGACTGAATGAAAACCAAATTTATCCAATCTAAGTGGTATCTGATATAGTGCAGCTTCCTTGCATTGGTATTAATCCTTCAATTCATTCAATAGAATTTAAAGGAAGAAAAAAAGAAAATGGGGAGCTGTGAGAGACACATACCTCTTGCTAAATCCAGATAATAGACCCCACCACTTGCACCAGTCACGCTGAACTTAAAGACAGCACCGATTTCTTCCACCAATTGCTCATTGAGTAAGGGTTGGACCAGCTGGAGGAGCTCTTCGGGCGTGGCCAGAGTATTACCCCCCAGCTCCACCAAAGTTGATGTGACCGGTATAGGAGGGCGAGGTGCAGTCAGGCTTGGTTGGCGGTAGGGGTTGGGTGGGGAAGCCACTGTGAGGGAAGGGTTTTGGTTGGATGATGCTGTTACCATGGAGAGGAGGGATGCAAGGCCCGATGACGGATCTCCCTTTTTTTCTTTGGCTCCAGCTGATTAATCAGTGTTACAAAAAAAAGGTGTTAATTAAATTCAATATAACCATGTACATCCCAAATAATATTATTGCAGGGCCCGCAGCAAGAACAATAGTAATACTTATAAGGCTATCCCAGGTAAACAAGACATATCTATTAACCATGCAATGACCCAAGACTTTTAGTTCAAAGTGTCAACATACATAAGAACAACTAATTCGTCGCTGTTTTCACGAAGTGACGGTAGTGAAAACAAATTGCATTCACTTTGCGTTACGATTTTCCTCACTACCGTCACTTCGTGAAAACAAGGACGAATTGTCATGTACATGTAACAATCAATGAATGCATAAAATGAGGGGGGGGGGGAGGGAAATGGTTGATGTTTTCTTTCTAAACTCTGAAGTTGAACAATGCTACAGAACAAAATTCATGTCATCTCCATCAATTCTACCCATTCCTGCCTCCCTAGAAAACCATCGTGTACTATTTACTCCTGTAACAATTACAAATTCAGTTTTTATAATTTAAAACAGCTTTGCATCCCCAACACAACAGATTAATAAACCAAAAGGTTGCATACATATTTTGAGCCTGATAGAGGAATTTGTTCTCATACCTGCCATTTGGCCTGCCATTTGGCCTGCCACTTGGCCCAACACACCAGTCATTTTGTCAAAGTCTAGAGATCCTGACACTGCATCTTGAATCACTGTTATCTCAGAACTATATGTATATAGATAGAATAGAATAAGATTTGGTTTCATTTTCACATATTTATTTCCACATCAATATAAAAATAATATCATATAATCTTCAAAATACTAACAAACACAATAACATATCTGAAGTGGGAGAATCATGAAAAGCACATAAATAGTTTGTTGAAAATGATCTCAAATGAAAAGATTTCAACGACAACAAAGAGAAGATTAAGAAAATAGAGAAAAACAGGAGGAAACGTTGCATAAACATTGATATTACAAGTAATTGGAATTTATCCAAAAAAAGAAGATATCACCATTACATGAAAATCATTTGGATGGGACTGATTATTTTTCCCTTTCTCAAGAAAATGTATAGGTAAGTAACGGTGATGTGAGATCAAATTTCAAAGATCACAAGGAGATGGTGCAGATATCATGAGCAGGAATGAATCTTATCACCATCATTTCAGATCCTTTGCTAAGATTTAGGCTCTCCCGTCTCTATAAGACGAGCGAAGAAAAGAAAAATATTTCAGGTGATATATATAAAGGAAAATTTGTTGACCAATTTCCTCCAGAAGTAAATTTTCTGACATATTTCAGCCCCAAACCCAGGATAGTCACTGTATCATCAGCAGCCCCACTAATAAAAAATGTTATCTTTTCTATACATACAAAGTGTCGTTTATACTAAACAAAAGTGGGTCAATATTGTCAAAGCTCACATTTCTGCTCTGCTGATCTCCACGCCCCAGTTGAGCGTGGCAGTGTTCATGAGATCCTGCATCTCTTGAGTGATGAGGGCCTTGTCACGTTCGATGTCGGAGAGCTCCTTGGAGCTGAGCAGGTTGAGGAGGATGGTCTGTCCGAGGTTCCGCAGGGCGTGGTTCATGTCCTGGATGGAGGCTATGGACAGGGCCACGTCGGTGATGCGGTGGTAGACTGTCGCTCCCGCTGAGATGGCAGCTCCATTGGAAGTCAATAGCTGAGAAAGGTTCATGTATAAAACAAAGACAGGAGTGCACAGATGTTTATTAATCATGATATTAAAAATTGTTTGCTCTTGAAAAAATCTCTCAACTTAACATATCGCCCAATCGAGCAGCTTTTAAAAAACAGTGATACCACGTATACGACCCCGGATCAGAGCGCGACGTGTATACAGTACACGAAGTGCAGAGTTTAGGGCCCTGTATCACCGTCCTGCGTGCATCGTTTGACGACTTAGGTGCATTATACACATACAACACAAAGCCGATGATTGGAAATTCAGAAAAACATCAATTAATTTTGTTTAATTAAAAAAAAGTAAAACATACAAAAAACATACTGCCGTATTCATAGCAAAAAAAACGGACCAAATACGGCGAAAACGGAACGGTTGGCATCTCTGGGATAGTGCAATCTTATCATTGAATACTTAAACAATGTTTTCTAATTGTAGTCAATAATAGATACGGTATGCTATTTAGACTCGGACTCAGACTTACTTGTTGCGGTGGTACGTTGAAGGCTCTGGTCCTCATGTCGACTTTCTTCCATTTGTCAATGAAAGGATTGACAAGAACAAAACCTGTAGACACAAATGTTAAACAAACCGACAATCAGAACAACTCTCATCCAATTATTTCAAATGTTGCATTTGTAACAAATAAAGGCTTAATACCAATTTCAAAGTTACATACCTGTAACAGTAAATTTTAGACTCATAGATGCTTTTCTTTTTATTACATGTACTTTGTTTAGCGATCAGTCAGAACATTTGTTATAGGCTGTTTAATGCAAAAATATGAAGTTTCTACATGTTTTACTGTATGAAGTTACAAGTTAACATTTTTAGAAATATATATCATTTGAGTATAAAAAATGAACTCCTCTGCTGTAGTAAAAACAAATGCTTGAACTTTAATTGCTATATTTGCTGGAAATTTACAATTAGATGTAATCTAAAGTAAAGGCCAAATATCTTAAGAATACATTTTTGTTAATAGCAAAGCATTCATGAGTTTGCATTCTTCTCAATGGAGTCGCTAAAGAAGTAAGTTAGAAGTTTAAAAGGAGAGAATTCCTACCTGGTCCCTGTGGTGCTTTCATTCTACCTAGTCTGAAGATTACTATCCTCTCAAACTGTTGAACCATCTGAAGAAAAAAAAAGATAATACTATCGATAATGTTATGCTTTATTTTATTACTAGATGCCTTTTTTATGTCTTGCAACTCTTGGTAACTTTGTATTGTCTTGGGCTACATATATCTACCCAGTTACAAAAAGTTCTTGATATGACAGAGCGCCATATATTTGGCAGCTCAGCCATAACTGAGATAATAATGTTATAGGTTTGTCACGGCTTCACAGACATAAGCAACATATACAATAACGTGCTGTTATCATTGTCATTATTAAAATGAATATTGTACCTACCTTTATAGCTAACCATCCTGACAAGGGAAAAGTCAACAGGAGCAGGATAAAACTCAGGAGAATGACCACAGAATTGCAGATATAGGATATGACCGGTGGTTTGTATTCTGTAGAAAATTGATAGCAACAAATGTTAGAAAATTATTCCTGGGAGACAGGAAGAGGTACATATATAGGGCAACATCAACTGCTTGATACTGACTATGATGAATGTAATCCTGATTTGAATTAGCAAAGTGATTTGTCATTACATCATCTTGCTGATTGCTAGTCTAAAGATAGTTTGTCCTTTTAGCAAACCTAAATACCTGAAGTTACATGAATCTAGTGGTTTATTGATGAGCTTGACGACTTTCAGAAATGTTATTAAATACATTTTTAGATAATATCATGTAAACAAAATGCAGTTCCTTTAGATGGGTCACGAAAGTAATTTTTTTTAATTAGGACCCTCCCAAATGAAAAAAAAAGAAAACGTCTCTTAATATCTATATTCTAGACTAAAAGCCTAGAGCCTAGAGTAGATGTCACAAGGACAAAAGCCTCATCATCCCTTTTTGGACCATGCCTCACCTTTCACCTCATTGATGTAAGGTGGAACTGCCTTGCTGTATGAGAAGACTGACTTGAAGCTGTGTACAGAGCCAAAGTCAAAGGCCACAGAGCTGAAGTCAAAAGCCACAGAGTCTTTGGCTTTGTTGCTGTCTGCACTGTCCTCCATCGGCAGTCGGCTGTACTGAACACGAGGCATGGTACAAGAATTGTCAGGTTCTCCTGAAACATAAACAAAAAAGTTAATATGAAAGGCAAAATTATCTTTCAAGGCACTAAGATCAAACAAATCAAATCTTTAAAAAATTTAAAAGAAGAAAAGTAGCCTAATATTGAGACCCCCACCCCCCTATTTAACTGAAGGTTTCAATGTGAGAACAAAGTTAAAAAACAGTCAAATTTTGATGGGGTACATGCTAACTAATGTTAGCTTTATCTTTTGTGGAAGCCAATCGATTAATGTGACTATGACATTAAGATGCAGGGCCCACACGTAGAGGGTGTGCCCAATGAGACAATATGTCTATAATTCTATTCTAATAAACACTAGTTTAAACTGGTCTAGTGCAAAAGGTTCAGGGAGTGTTGCTGAATTCAGCGACAATATCCGTGAGTTTTTACACTAACCTATTTCCCTAAAAGCAGCATCAAATTGGCAACACAAAATCAGCCTTTTTCGTACACAAAATCTTGAATGAGATTCCGGCTAGGATCAACATCGTGAACCCCCTGTCAGAGGTCAGTGATAGCTAGCAGCATTCCTTTACTTAATGTGCTTAACAAAGAAATTAAGACATCCTCTTTTGATTTTCAAAACTCTCAAATCTCACTGTACAAAAGTCGCCAGAATTAACTAAAAATCTGCACTTTACAGAAAATTGATGACACTTAAATAGCAGTAAAATACAATCAATTCAACTCACTGATGTTGTAAAAATAATTTCAAAATTTGAATCATAAATCTGTTATCAATGCTGGCAAAGTGTTACTTCATATTTGTTGTGCGCATTTCTTGGTTACAACGATTGAATCCATGAGATAATTTGATTTTAAAAAATCAGCCAGCAAAAGGCGGTCCCTATATCGCAAACACAAAATATGTGCTGATTTTTTATGTATGCGATACTGACCAAGTAACCTGTGGCTAGTTCTTCCTTTTTTTGTGTGCAGAGTATACCAAAACTATTGCTGAAAAAGAAAAAGAAAAAGAATGTAACGGTGCAAAATATCGACAGGAATTTCTTCCTTTTTGGACATGATTTCGACCTCTCTTCTAGGTGATCGATCTTTTACTGCCTGTGCATCGAGATTGTGGAACGGTCTTCCCCAAATCCTCCGCTCTTGTCACCAGTTATAGAGTCCCGAAGCTGTGACGTCATAAATATCTATTTTTAGAATTTCTCAATTTTTTCTTCATTTTCCGAAAGAGCGTCAAAAATAATGTCCAAATGTCGAAAACCAATTGAATATGTTAAGTATTGGCAGAGATATGACCATCTGAATGAATAGAGTTCCTATGGGAACTCAGTGTTATTTGCTCTGGCTCGTAATGGTTAGGAGCCAGAGCAAATAACACCGAGTGCTTCCCATTCCTCAAAAACACTTCGGTTGCTTTCTTCGTGTCTTTGCAATGTCGCTCGTTTGCCTACAGTACGAGCATTTCTACGAAGAAAAAAAACTGACCATTAATTGAAGGAGTGCTTTATGCAATACGGTCACAATGGCTTTGCAAAATCACCCATTCCCTGCCTTGATGAGATCCACAACAAGCCTGTAGATCTCTGGAAAAAGGTAAACTATCTTGAAGACGTTCGTACACAGGGATATTATTTGTGTGGTACATGTATATAAAGGGCCGAGGACTCGGCTCCATAATTCTTCATCAGTTCCTAGTACAGATACAATTCACTCCTTACATATTGTATCCTGTCTGTCTTTGCATCCATTAAAATAACCAGGGGGTGTTTCACAAAGATCCTAAGTAGAACTTTACTCTAAGTTGGACTTAAAAATTATGGACAGCCATTGCAGTCTTAAAATGAAATATATTCAAAAGCAGAAATTCAAGTATTTTAGACTTTTTATAAATTCCACATCCAGAACATGAAATCTCCTTGATGATAGAAAATATGAATGATTTGAATAAACAATTAATGCCTTTCAAAATAACTTTTACAAAATATTTTCAAAGATGCTAATGGCTTTCCATAATTTTTAAGTCCAACTTAGAGATAAGTTCAACTTAGGATCTTTGTGAAACACCCCCCTGGAATCTATAGCTCCAACCGGAAGCGATTTCCTGTTTATGGTTTAATAAAAAGAAAACATACAGGAAATGAAGCATTTCAGAACGGGTTCAAAGTCCTTAAATCAAGTTATCCTGGTAATTTATTCAGATAATGGTCTCTTGTTTACTCGACAGCGGACATAACTTTCTCCTGACTGGTCGGTGACTGTATGTCTTGTTCCAGGAGTAATAGCCTCAGGCCTACGAAGTGAGGAAATATTTTGTTCTGGTCGTATTTTGAAAATTTCTTTTCAACTAAACCAGGTATGTTAACTAAGCTTAATGATTTTTCTGTTGCAAATTAATTGTCCGTTAGCACATTTTCTTACTGTTAGGATGGTTATGGGCTGCTTTCGCAAGGTTTTCTTGATTTATCACATGGATGACAACATGCAAATTATAATGTAGAGTATTTTTTAACCCCTTGAAAGAGCTCTATACACGTTGTATCATAGTAGTCAAATTTTGTGTGCTCCGTTTTTCATGAAACTTTAAAGCTTTTATGAACGCTCTGACTGCTTGTGTATTCTGCTTTCATTTACCATTTTACCTATTGATTTTGAAACATCTAGATTAATTATTGGACTCTTGCCCTGTGTCTTACCTTGATAATGAACAAAAATGATGCGATGAGGTTTCATCCCCTTACTCTTTGGTCTTGCCTTGTCATCAGTTGCCAGGGAAAATAATATATTTGGTACTTACTCTGAGACACTAGCAATTCTAGATATTAATTTAACTCTTCTGGGCGGGCACATGCTAAATATACTCAATCTTCACAATGATCAAAATTTTGGCTCAATATACATATGTAAAGATGACAATGTTGATCGGATGGCGTTTATTACAAAGATTTGATTAATATAATACGATTATAATCAATTGAATTGAAAAATTGTATAAGGCCTGCATACAGATCTTGAAAACATTTCCTATATAGTATACTGGTCACCTGAGGTGTATTGATTTCTAAAAGAAAAAAACTGTTTTCATTGTAGGTACCATTCTCAGATCTGTCTGACGTCATCATGGCGTCCAAGTTCCCAACAGATATCGATGTTCAGCTGAAAAGTAGAAAAGGTCATGACTTGACATGGTCATGTGACAAGCATGGAGAACCAATCAAATTCTTCTGTAAAGAACACGGGATCCCCATTTGCCATCCATGCGCGATGAAAGATCACCAGAAACCGTGTAAACTAGACGACATCGAGGATGTCATCTTGGAGATGGGGGAAAAGCTCAATGACAAACTCTTGAAAATCGAGACTGCAAAGCCGCATTTGACGAATCTTGGCCTTAAATTAAAGTCTTGTTTAGATTTTCTCCATGATCATTTCCAGTTGATTAGTGAGAAAGCTCAAAATGAGTGCTACATCCAAATGAAGAATGTCGAACAGACCATAGAACAGGAGGAGATTCGTGTCATCAACGATGAAGCGGACGAAGAAATACGCATCATCAAGGAGAGGAGGGACAGACGAATCAAAGCATGCCTCGAGAAAGCTCAACAGAAACAAATTGCAATCAAAGGAATGCATGCCAAGCTCATTTTAGAGTTTGACGAAATGCAAGACACTGTGGGAACAAAGGTCTTAGATCTGCAAAGAAAGAATCAACATCAAATAGATACAGTGATTAATGTCAGTCAAAAGATGAAACGCATCAAACTGGATGACAAAGCGTTAGTATGCGAAGCTCCTCAAGTGATGTCTGCCCTGGACGATACGTTGACTCCACATGTCGATGATGAAGTTGACCTGGTGGAATATCTAGATAAGATAGAGCGGCAGGTCCAGGGGTTGAAGTTTATCGGTGGTCGGGTAGGGGGCGAGTACTTCGCACGAATCGAGGGTCAAGAACAGAGATGGGAACTGGTCAGTTCGATCCAAATTCCACTGACCGTTAATGGTCCACTACTCCGTGGTTTCATCAGTGATGATATGATGTGTGTGCTGGACTCTGAGACTAATGACCTGTATGTCACCAATCTGAAGAAACGACACACGCAGAAGGTCATCGATGGAAGTGCTGACACCCGCATCACGTCATGTGCTCCTATCAACAGCAATTTAATAGTATGTGGCAAACGTAGGTTCAACTGTCGAGGTGGTTCCGTAGAGGGGTGCATCACTCTCTTTGACAGAGAATGGCGGTGGGTTAGAGATATTGTGATACCGGAAGATAACGCCTTTCACAATGAATTGTGGGTTGATGTAGACGAGGACGGGATGATACTCGCGGCCCAGGAGGGTCACTACGAAGTCTACGTCATCAACCCCACTGATGGTAAGTTAGTGGATACTATAGAGCTACCGGATCTCAATGTGCATGATGGGATACATGCCTTATCCGGCGGATGCTTCGGTACATGTATAGGTTATGCAGAATTCTGGGGATTCGACAGATCTGCAAATAAGATGACTGGTGTATATGATCGTGTGTACGGGAAGTCATGGTTTGCCGTCGACAAGCTGACAAACGCAATCTACGTAACATACAGAAATCCCTGTGAGACATCCGCCATTGCTCAGGGTTCACGTGACATGTTTGTAGTTGATCATGTGTCAGGTGCTGGCACGTCTGAGAAAGTCGTGGAATACGGCTCTTTTCAGGTTGGACCGAGCTTTATTAATCCTTCTGGTAAACTAATTAATTGTGACGGAAACAGGCTTGTGGTATATAAGAAATGCCTACGTTGTTAAAGTGTTACCAATAAAAGTCATCCTCATCATTAAACTTAACCCGACATTTTGTGGGCTGATGGAGAAGGTGGGGGAAGGACATAAAGATTACCAGTAACACTTTAGTTCAATGACTTTGTTCAATTAACTCACATATTTTTAATTACCTTGAAATGAGATGTAACTTTGATAATGCTTATTGGCCGCTTTTCATCAGCTTGGATAGCAACAGCAGACCCTGCAACCTATTCCAAGTTGGTCTTGGGCTCCGTGAGTGTGGGCAATAATTTATACGAGCGATATCTCGTTATCAAAGAAATTTTGTTTTAAATTGATATTTGGAAAATTGTATAGCAACGATGGACCCCTAGCGGAGGAATATATTTGTTTGTGATTGGTACAGCAGGGGCGGATCTAGCTTTTTGCTAAGGGGGGGGGTTTGACCAAAATAATGACGATGCGGAGCATCGTCCACGAGCCACGAAGCGGCGAGCCGATTTTTTGGGGGGTGTTTATTTGAACCCCGTAAGTGATGTTTTCCTGGCATCTATTAACACAATGGAGACCATAAAAAGCAGTGCATGATAACGTCTTTTTAAATCAAGTAACAGTTTAATACATAGTTATATCCAGAGTTATCATGTGTTTGGTTAAGTTACCAGATGAGTTGAATATCTTCTCACAATATTTGCAATTGAAAGGGTTTCTCTCCAGCGTGCGTTCTTTTTTCTTTCTTTTTTTCTTTTTTTTTCCTTTTTTTTTGGGGGGGGGGGCCGCCCAAGGGGGGGGGTTGCAACCCCCCCAACCCCCCCCCCCTGGATCCGCCACTGTACAGATTAAATCACTCATCTTTAAAAATCATGATATTGTTCAGCCAACAAATATGACCAATTATTGGTCGGAAAGTGTAATTGGTTTACAGAAAATTCGTTAAAATCCCTGGAGCTGAAGACAAGTAGTATTTTTGGGGAAATAGGCCAATCAATAATTAATTAAATTGTAAACAAAACTCATGTACCGGTAAACACATTTTTACTTAAATTTCAGCATAAGATTTGTATATTGAGGCCGCCATCGTAGTCAAGCCTCTCTTATGTTGGTGGTCTCCCGCACTTTTCCACAGATAGTTAGAATAATACTTTAAATTCATAATAGGAAGATTAAATGAGAACTTACCTGTTTGAAATTTAATCTGGATTTTATAAGTAAGTCGTAGAGAAGAGACTACATGTCCGATCGGGGTGTAAAATGAGATCCCGCTGGTCACGTGTGTCAATCTTAAAAGCAGTACGAGGCTACAGGATATACATACAATACCGCCCAGAAGTTATTGGGCATGCGTGATCGTGAAACACGATAGGACGTTAGCGTGATTGTAGGCGGGTTTTATCGTGTTTTTATCGTGAGAAATATCGTGATTTGTATTCATCTCCTTTTTTCCTCAACTTGATCAACCCGCTAAATCCCCGATGCATATCGTGATATTTCCTTTTAGTTTGTTATTATCACGATAGAACTGCGCATGCTGTATTTATACGCTTGCTGAGCCTGCGCATCCTCAAACATACCGATGCGCGCTTGCCACTGACGTCACAATCACTTGATTATTACATCACAAAAGCGTGAACGAATGCTCTTTTCATTCCATGCATAAATACACGAGACAATGTGTTACGGGGAATGTTTGGGATTGCGCATGCGGAGAGAAAAGTTATCCGATGAGAGAAGTGCAGAAACCAAGAACCAGGTGTCTTGGCCTTTCCCACGATACGACATCTTTTTTTTATTTGAGGGGGGAGGAATGTTTGGGATAGCTCATGGCAGAGGAGATCCGAGAGTATAAGAGTTAGACCGAAAGCTTCAGTCTCTAATATCGACGGCTATTCCGCTTATGTTTAATCCGAGAAAGGACTTGTCGTTAACATTATTTGTTGTGCAGCCATCTTGATTTGAGTTAATGAATGCTCTCTTTTTTTTCCGGACGTCCGATACCTACATGTACGTAGGAGTCAGCGCGGCTTGACCCGGTGATATTTTGATATTCATAAACGCGTGATCCAATTCGCCTAAATTTCGCCATTGCAATTACTTGATTAAAATTGTAAGAATTGTAAGAAATATACATACTTTCTTATGTCCGATTTATTGATCGGAAAATTCGATCTAAATAAGGAAAAACGGGAAGAAAAGAAAGGCTCACCCCCCCCCCCCGTCGTGCGAGCCGTAAGGGTCACCGTCTGTGTATGAGGAATGTTGACAAAATGTAAGATTTATCAAAGAGTAATGACCCATATTAGACGGTTATTGCTGTCTAATCGAGAGTATTCATCATAACATGTACATATCAGATCTAATATGTGGGTAGAATCTTAGAATTTATGGATAAATGCGGCTGTTATTTCTAGAAGAATTATGTGTATGTTGTGAGATTTTCAGGAAGGCATGAAGAATTAAGGGAAGAGGAGAGAAGAGGCGGAGGGGTACCGTTAGTGTGACAGGGACAGAAAAGAAAGAGGGAAGGGAGTGAAGAGTGAAATATATCAGACAAAGATAATTAAGAGAGATAGAGAATTGAAAATTAACAGAATAAATAAAGGATCCGTAACTCCCAAATAAATAAAAAAATATTATTATTTTATTCATTCATAATACCAATCGGTTGACCCTGTCCCTACAGATTACAAATTTTGCCACAGACCGCAAACGGCATTTTCATAAACCAGTATTATCAAAAACAAAAGCAACGCGATCTCGATCAGCCAATGTACCTCGTGGTCCACAAAGTAGTTGAAATTTGATATGTAGTGCGCGCGCTCAGGGATTCCCGGAATTGGAAAACCCCTCGATCTCGATCTCCATTTTATGACATTCAGTTTGCATGCAAGCTAAATACATGTACACATACCTGGGTTGGCAAGCTCCCGTAATCAAAATTGGAGTAATACATAAGGAAATAACAAAGAAATACACGAGGTTTGAGGACAAAATATAAAATGATAGAAAGAAATCTAAGAAAAACATAAAGTATTAAAACACATTTACGAAGGAATAAACCAGAAGAATGATTAATAATGATAATAATAATAAATAATAACGGCTTAACAAAGATCTACATATGGTAAGAAATAAGGATAAACAACAAAAAAATGATTGATCGAATTGATAGCAAGAAAAACAAGGAATTAAACAAAGGGGGTGATTGTGCAAGGGGGTAATTCTCCTTGAACCGTAAGGAACAAGCGAAGGGAATACATACACATATTTATATTTCGAGAAAAGGTAAAACAAAGAAATAAAAAACAGAAAAGATGATGAGGTAAAGATTTAAAAAATGCACGCGCTTAGTTTTCTCTCGAAGGTTCAATCATCACTACTATGATCACGTGATCTTACGGCGCGAACATGATCTGTTTATATAACTTCTGAGATAACCACATGTTGCCAGACACCTTGACTCCAAACCCATTGTTTAGAAAGACTTGAAACATAATATGAAATGTACGCAAGCTCTCTTGTCATTTAAACATTCTATTCATTGGCGAAAAAATTAGAATTTCCGATTGATGAAGTTCTCTACTAGTACTTGTTTCGTGTGTCTATTTTCTTTTCCTTCTTTTTTCTTTTCCTTCCTTTTGTTCTCCCCTTTTCTTTTTTCTTCTCCTTCCTTTTCTTCTCTCTCCCCCTCTGCTTCTTTATCCTCCCCTTCTTTTTCTTCTCCTTCCTTTTCTTCTCCCCTTCTTCTTTTTCTTCTCCTTCCTTTTCTTCTCTCCCCCCTCTGCTTCTTCATCCTCCTCTTCTTTTTCTTCTCCCTCCTCCTCTTTTTCTTCTCCTTCCTTTTCTTCTCTCCCCCCTCTGCTTCTTCATCTCCCCCTTCTTCTTTTTCTTCTCCCCCTCCTCTGCTTCTTCATCTCACCATTCTTCTTTTTCTTCTCCTTCGCTTGCCCTTTGTTTAGAAACACGTGAAACACATTTTGAAATGTACGCCTCTCATTCAATTCTAAAAAATTAGAATTTCCGATTGATGAAGTTCTCTGCTTGTTTCGTCTGTCTATTTTATTTTATTTTTAGATTTACTCATCTTCTTTTTCCCCTCCTTCCTTTTCTTTTCTTCTCCCCCCCCCCCCCTGCGTCGCCAATGATACGAGTTTGCTTTTAAAATTATCATTTATTTTATATCCGATTGCGAAGCAGCAAACCATAAATGAATTGAATGCAACATCAGGCAAATTAATTATAAATATTATTAGCGCGAATAAACGTTAGAGGGACTAAAACAGGAGCTATTATTGTAAAAATGTCCACAAAAATAAAACACAACTTCGCGAATGATAGTGATACGGGTCTGCTTTTAAAAATAAAATCTATATCATATTTTAATGCGAAGCAGCAAACCATGAATGAATCTAAAAGGTTGAAAGGTTTGTTTTAATTCTTAATCTTAAATTGACTAACTATCTCTTAACAAATAATTGCGAATGTTAATCAAAGCCAAAGGCTGGACATACGAGAACATAATGAAATGCATCATCTTGTACTTTGAGATCACATATGGAACACAATTCTACAATTTCTAGAGGCTGACTTTAGTGACGGTCAGGTGCAGACGGCAGGGCAGCTTACTATTACCACATCGATATTTACAAAGAGATGTTCTATCACTGAAATCCAACTTTAACATATATTCTTCCAAACCGATTACCTGTTTAAAAATTCTGTAATTGAAACATGAACGATAATTATTAACTTCATCGCTCTAGTTTTGCAAATCAATGTCATTTATTCTACCTTCGAAATTTTTTCCTTCCTTTCCAACATCCTATTTTTTAACATCGCCATCGTACAAAGTAATTATGAATGATAAAAAGAAAAAGAAGTGTGAATGACCTAGTTTTCAATCTTCGGTTAAAAATGTCATTGAATGTTATCTTTGTTATTTACGATGTGTCAGCCGAGGGGAGCCAGCTCTCAACGCATGTGGCAGACATAATCCTACTGTTTATTTCTCAAAAGTAAATGTACGTAAATGTCTCCCTTAGTATGATTTCGCTAGCCTGCGCTCCCATCAAACATTTTTCTTTCTCTCTCTCTCTCTCTCTCTCTATTACGTGTAGTCTCCCCCCCCCCCCCCTCGTGAAGATACTAGTGGGATTTCCTCTCATCTCTCTTGCTCTCCAAATACGTAGGTCCATGCTCTCACCCTCTTCTTTGTCACATTTCTCCACCCATGAGTGTCGATGAATAAGGAGTGGAAGTAGAAAGGTGTACGGAAAATAGACTAACGTATTGGTGTCTTGCCTACTTATATTTAGTCAACCCTGTTAAGTCGATAATTATT
The DNA here is from genome assembly GCA_035222895.1 of Strongylocentrotus droebachiensis. NCBI lineage: Eukaryota > Metazoa > Echinodermata > Echinoidea > Camarodonta > Strongylocentrotidae > Strongylocentrotus > Strongylocentrotus droebachiensis. Next base: position 88,305 of record JAVYIG010007026.1, on the reverse strand, counting down.
TCCCCTTTTCATAACCCACAACCATTTTATTTGTTTTTGTTCCCATCCTGACCTCAATCATAACTCCTTTCCTTCTCGAATAATATCTTCATCTATCTCCAGCTCAACACTACCTCCCTCTCAATTATCTCTCTCTCTCCTACATGTTTTCCTGTTAATTCAACTCTGGTCTAATCCACACTCCGAAGACAGTTACAGTAATTGATCCATGCCATTTTTACAGATTTTATTATTTATCAATCATCCAATGCCGTCGACTAAAAATGTTTATTTACGCGTGTTTTGGTAACCTTGGTTACTAGTCCACCTGGCAACTTTTACGCGTGACCAGTAGGCAAGACTGTCCATGATTGGACGTTTTCATTTTTAGGGGTGGAGACCCTTCTTACGGCAGTCTTCTCAGTGATACTAGGGGCTTTTCGTTTGTGTGGACGAGGACGGCGTTCACGTCCTCTAACGATGCGAATTGGCGTCAGACACCCGTCCCGTTCACTACCTTATTACCCTTTTCGTTTTAAGTTGACACCCGTTCTCTACACGATGACGTAATGCCCCCCGCACGCGCTTATTCAATTTCTCCTTCTTTCACTTCTTATTTTGTTCTTCGTTTATTATTCTATTATACTCTCTCTATTTTCCTTATGTTATTCTTTGTTTTTCCTTCTTTCATCTTCTCTTCTATCTTTCCATTGTCTATTCTTTATCATTTTCTCTGTCTTTCCTAACGTTATTGTTGTTGTTATCATTCTATCATTTTTCTTTCTATCTTTCCTCATATTATTCTTTGTTTCTTCCTTCTATCATCTTCTCTTATGTTATTCTTTGTTTTTATCATTCTATCACTTTCTCTTTTTGTATTTCCTTATGTTATTCTTTTTTTTTTCCTTCTTTCACCTTCTCTTTCTGTCTTTCCTTATGTTATTCTTTCTTTTTTTTCCTTCTTTCACCTTCTCTTTTTGTCTTTCCTTATGTTATTCTTTGTTTTTTCCTTCCTTCACTTTCTCTTTCTGTCTTTCCTTATGTTATTCTTTGTTTTTCCCTTCTTTCACCTTCTCTTTCTGTCTTTCCTTATGTTATTCTTTGTTTTTTCCTTCTTTCACTCTCTCTTCAGTCTTTCCTTACGTTATTCTTTGTTTTTTCCTTCTTTCACTCTCTCTTCAGTCTTTCCTTATGTTATTCTTTGTTTTTTCCCTTCTTTCACCTTCTCTTTCTGTCTTTCCCTATGTTATTATTTGTTTTTTCCTTCCTTCACTTTCTCTTTCTGTCTTTCCTTATGTTATTCTTTGTTTTTCCCTTCTTTCACCTTCTCTTTCTGTCTTTCCTTATGTTATTCTTTGTTTCTTCCTTCTTTCACCTTCTCTATCTGTCTTTCCTTATGTTATTCTTTGTTTTTTCCTTCTTTTGCCTTCTCTTTCTGTCTTTCCTTATGTTATTCTTTGTTTTTTTCCTTCTTTCACCTTCTCTTTCTGTCTGTCCTCATGTTATTCTTTGTTTTTTCCTTCCTTCTCCTTATCTTTCTGTCTTTCCTTATGTTATTCTTTGTTTTTCCCTTCTTTCACCTTCTCTTTCTGTCTTTCCTTATGTTATTCTTTGTTTCTTCCTTCTTTCACCTTCTCTTTCTGTCTTTCCTTATGTTATTCTTTGTTTCCTTCCTTCTATCACCTTTTCTTATGTTATTCTTTGTTTTTTTTAATCATTCTATCACTTTCTCTTTCTGTTTTTACTTTCTGATTTACGCTGCGATGTAGCAAGATGACGTCATTCTGACGACGGGTCACTAGTTTTCTGACGAACCTCAAATCATCGATGAACGGGTTCGCAAATGTGGCCTGACGACGCCAGACGACCCGACACATGCGCAGATCGCCGAAATGACGTCCCATATTTGACGTCGACTATGTCGACGTGACAAACGAAAACCCCCTACTGATAGGGCAAATGAAAGAATCTGATCGCATGCGTGTTTTCTGAAGCGACGATCTTGGGAATATTTCTTTTTTTATTTGGTGGAGGTTGAATTGAATTGAATTGAATTTATTCACCACTTTCATGGTTGTGGAATGAGATATGCATATCTGGAGTAGGCGAACAGAAAATATGGCAGTGAAAATGAAAGGTATTGTGCTCACAATTATATTAATTTCAATGAATGCAAATCATGCAAGTTTGTGCAACTTTAATATAGTTCGATCTACTCGATGCTTCACCGCATCAGCACCCGATGCTTATCCGCGCCCAGTGTCAGTGATTTAGCGCCGGCTTTTACTAGTATTTAACTGTGTGTAATGTTTACTCGTGAATACTTTCTATTGTGACGTAAACAAAGACACATACGGAACTGCGCGTACAAATCATACATATCAAGACTTAGCGCGCGCGATGAGCAAGGCATGCGCTTGCAGAGGACATGACTAGTTGCAAATACGCGCACCATGAAACACGATAGACTATCGGGGAATTAGGCGGGTTACACGCATCCCCCGATAGAGGAAATCATTCACTTGTGGAAATTATCGTGATTTTTATCGTGATTCTATCAGTATTTCATCGATATTTTATCGTGATTTTATCGTGAAGTACCCATCGGGGAAAACCCGCCCCGCAAAAACATGCCCAATAACTTCTGGGCGGTATTGTAGGAAGATGAAGATGTTGAGAACTTTTCTGAATAAAGCTACGTAAGTCGCAGGGTGGGAGAGGAGGGATGTAGTCTCTTCTCTACGACTTACTTATAAAATCCAGATTAAATTTCAAACAGGTAAGTTCTCATTTAATCTTCCTATTTTACTACGTAAGTCTCCGATCGAGACTACATGTCCGATCGGGGTGTAAAATGAGATTTCAAAGCCCTGTAGCTTCGTACGTAACAAAACACCTGTAAGGCCATCAAAAAGGCATCAATACAGAATAAAAACCCATACATGTATGAGCATACCTGTGCAAACTACCATTCGAAGAATCACTGTTTCAGTAAAGCCTGAGCATATTGGCCAGTGTTCTGCAACGGCTTGCAATAAAACTTTCTGAATGTCTTCTCTGACACCCATCCTGCCCTAGAGAGGATCTCTGACACCGGCACCTCACTTCTTTGTGCTGCTGATGTAGAGGCTGCCCTTGTGGAGTGAGCATTGAAGATTTTTGTGTCGATACCAGCCTCATGCATAACAGTCTTAATCCAACGTGCTATCGTTTGCTTCGACGCACGATGATGAGGCTTCTTATAAGTCATTAACAAATGTCTGTTCATCCCTCTTAGATTCTGTGTCCGCTGCACATACTCTTTCATATAGTTTATTATGCACAATCTCCTATCCGGAGGGTATGCATTTAGCGTTACGTTGAACCCTGTATTTCCAGGCTTATTTTGTTTCAGCGTATTTTCAAAAGCAATCTCAACAGACGATTTTTTCCACCTCATCCTGTCCAGGTGAATAACGTGAAGAGACTGCACCCTTTGTGCAGAAACAAGGGCTATCAGCATAGTCAATTTCTGAGTAAGTTGCTTCAAATTAAGTGCCTTGGCTGGAGATAGCTTTCTAAGGTAGTCCAAGACCACTTTAACATCCCAGATAGATGAGTATCGAGGTGCAGGCGGCTTTAAGTGGAAAACTCCTTTCATAAATCTATTTACTAGTGGATGTGACCCAAGAGGCTGTCGCCCATCATCCACAATAAGAAAAGTGGAAAGAGCACTTCTGGCCGTATTCAGGCTACTGTATCCAACTTTTTCTTTGTCTAACATATACGTAAGAAAGGCAAGTACATCACAAACTTTCACTTGCAAATAATTGATGCGTATTTCCGCACAAAATCTTTTCCATTTCCTAATGTACACCTGGTACTGTGACTTAGTGGAAGCTTTCCACGAAGCTGCTATGACATCTATTGTCCTTTGTGTGAGGCCTTGCTCTACATAGAGTCCCTTCCAAGCCTGCAACATAGAAGTGATAAATGATTATTCAAAGGATGTGGGGTACCCAAAACTGGCTGACATAATAACGTTTTACTCTTTCGAATTAACATGGGTTCCTCCACAAGCATACTGCTAAGAACAGGGAACCAAACCTGTGTTGGCCAATTGGGCACCACCAAAATCCCACATGCCTTATCGTTTTGGATCTTTTGCAAACACAATGGCACTAGATTGAAAGGGGGAAACGCATAGAATTCCCATTGGCCCCAGTCAACCGTGAAAGCATCTACTGCCCAGGCCTCCGGATCGGGCCTCCAAGATATGTATCTGTCTACCTGCTTATTTAGGCGGGAGGCAAACATGTCAATTTCTGGCAACCCAAATCTCTGGACTATTTGTTGGAAATTGCTCTTATTCAACATCCATTCTGTACCGTCCGAGAATTTTCGTGACATGCGATCTGCCTCAATATTCAATCGCCCAGGTAAGTGAGCAGCTGTAAGCCAGATGTCCTTACTAATACACCATTTCCAAATATTAATGGCTGCTTTATTGCAGTCAGGCGATTTTGTACCACCCATATTATTGAGATATGCAACGGTAGTGGTGTTATCTGTTCTTACTAGTACATGAAGGCTCCTTTTCTCTGAGCAAAAGGCTTTTAGCCCATGGGCAACTGCCACTGTTTCTAGCAGATTAATTTTATTCTGAGTTGCCTCTTTCAGCTCATCACTATTCCATCTACCACCTGTTGAAGTGCACAGGTTTGTTGCCCCCCAGCCTTTACCACTGGCATCCGTATGGATTTCCATATCTGGTTTTGCCCTCTGCATGGTATTAAATTGTGACTCAATGTTCAGTATCCACCACTGTATTTCATGGATGCTTTCTTTTGATAAGGTCATTTGCCTATCAAAATGTCCCTTGTTCATTGCAAGGGCACGAATCTTATCTTTTTCCAAGGCTCTATAAAATAGAGGTCCATATTGTATTGCTGGGAATGATGCCACAAGCTGTCCAATAACCCTGGCAACTTTTCTTATTACATGTTTCTCAGCACCCAACAGTTCTTTACAAGACTGCTTAATTTTCTCTTGCTTTTCTTTTGGGAGCCTGACCTTCATATCCAGGGTGTTCAGATTGAAACCCAGGAAGGTGATCTCACGAGTAGGATCTAAAATAGATTTCTCAGGGTGAACAATAAACCCCAAATTTGACAGCAACGTAGTAGTTGCTTTCACTGCTGCCTCAGTCTTCCTGGCAGTTTTTGCAATGATAAGTGTATCATCTAGATATCCGATTACAATATGGCCCTGCTCCCTGAGCGAAGCAAACACAGGCTTAAGCAGTTTTGTAAAGAGCCTTGGTGCCGAGCTTAGCCCATTGGGAAGTGATTGGAATTGCCATAACTTTCCCTGCCATGTGAATCTCAGATATTTTCGAGAAACAGGGTGGATAGGTACTGTGAAATATGCATCTCGAAGATCGACTGAAGCTAAATAATCTCCTGGGGAAATGAGGGGTAGAGCTGTCTTAATATTGTCCATCTTAAAATGGCGATATGTAATACTCTTATTCAATTCTGACAAATCTAGGATAACCCTGAGGCCACCATTTTTCTTTGGCCTCGTGAAAATGTTTGATATGAATTCCCCTTCCACATGCTCACATGTTTCAATGACATTTTTGTTGTCCAGCTTATTGATTTCTTCTTGAATCACAGCTGTTTCCTCAGAATTTCTTCTGAATTCATGAAGGGGTTTTTCCCTACATGGGGGAAATTTTAATGGGTCAAATTCAAGCTTGTAGCCCTGTACAGCTTGCAAAATATTTCGATCAGATGTAAGCTCTCCCCATTTGTGCACATGAAGCTTCAGTCGGCCTCCTACAGGACAATCTTTCTTAATTGTAAGTGAATTGGAAGCTAATTTTGTCTCCCTTACCTCATCTTTATCTGGCAGTTGCTCTACTTCCTGCCCTGCCCCTGGCCCGCTTTCCGGAACTGTGGGGCTTGGTGTCCCTCTCGGGACGCCGTCGGTGTGAACGTATGAGGAACTTGTGGAGCTCTCTTCCTCCACTGGTTTCGTTGGCCTAAAAAAGGCCTGGACGCACTCCCTGGTGAGTCCGAATAGGATGTCCGCGACGTCCAACCAGCTTCCTTATATCGACGGAACTGCCCTTGGTTCGGGTAGGGGCGATACGATGCCCTAGGCTTTTTAAAACCACCTCTCATAACTCTGGCAGCCGCTTTGTGCTGGTCTTGCAAATCTTTCACTTGCCTGCCCAAATCATCCCCGAAGAGGTACTTTGACACCGGGTTCGTGGGCTTGCACAGATGAGTGAACTTTGCGTTTAGATCTGGCTTTATTAATTCTTTACGGAGTGCGTTCATCTCAAAATTTGCATTGCATAACAACGCCAGAACATCCTGTTGTTCGGAAGGTATGTTGTTCGGATCAAGCAGGCTGACATAAGCCGAGATGCCCCTTGTAAGGGATTTTTGAACCCTCTGGAGCTTTACATCCTTCGTACGAACAGAGGCAGACAGATTGTCCCAGATGGTCTGATTAACTTTCGGAGTGTCGATTGCTAGACAGTTTGAGGGGCATGGATATTTGCTACTGGTCTCATCGAGCACTTTCTCTTCCAGATGATGGCTCATCAAATAGTTCACAGAGTTTGCTAGCTCCTCATCGAGGGGCTGCCCAATATCTGACGCCACTGCAAATTTAGCAGCAAAGGCTGGTACCTTCTGTGCTTCAGTCCCGTCCATGCATGACTCTAACTCTGAGCTATGTTTTGCACTCATGCCATCATCCTCCATATCTACTTCCTCTGTATGTGTTAAGTCATAATCTGCGCTAGCAGAGGAGGCTGAATCACTGCGACTGTGATCGACATGTCGCTCCGGCGGTGCATGTCCCATGCCTGCCATATCTCCCTGTTTATTGGGAAGAGCCTCCATAAATTGACAAAGTAAGCCTTCAAGTCTGTCAAGACGGTTGTTGACCAACCCAATGTTGTCATCTTTCAACGCCGCCGAGCTCGGTTTTGTTGCTGTCCTGGACCGAGTCGCCGCTGCCGCCGAGCGGTCGGTAGGCTTCAGCACCGCCGGTACTCCCCGGCCGCGGTCCGTGGTGGCCGCCGTCCCTTTTGCTGCCGCTGGGCGGTCAGCTTGACTAGCACTCATCGTCTGATGCGGCTCCGTTGCTCTATTTTGACTCAAATTTTCTGCCGCTACGCGGTCAGTTTCTTTCTCTTTTTTCTCCTTTTCCGCGGCCACGCCTGCGGATCGTTTTTCTTTTAGTTCTTTCATAACTTGTTAAGTTCCAAAATCAAGAATTTCCGCGAAATTCTGTGAAATATTGGTTAGGTTGTGAAAATCCTTTCCACACAAACACAACACGCGCCAACGAATTGACACACGTGACCAGCGGGATCTCATTTTACACCCCGATCGGACATGTAGTCTCGATCGGAGACTTACGTAGTAAAATACTATATACATGTATATACTAGACACAGCACATCACTAATTTTCCTTTCACAAGTCATTAATCTACATTTTCCACTCCATAGCCTACCCATGAGATAAATCGGGACCTTGTAGGATAACGGAAACCTTGTAATTGCCATGCCCTCATGGTAACCACATGATAGGAATACACCCCAAGCAGTTTAGATGGTGCATATTGTGTGCGAATAATTCCAATGACCGGGTAATCATGTCTGTAAAGCCCCTAGAGACTGTATTTCCCTACATAAATCCAGATTAATATATGAATATAGAGTAAGTTATTACATGTTAATATGTACTGTAAATCACATTTTCACATAAATTATGATTGTTTACATATTTGTAGTAATACCTTACGTTTAAATTTTCTTTTTTATTCAGTTTTTGTATTCGGACGAAAAAGCGAAAATTAAATAAAAACGAACAAACTGCAGTATAAAATAAAAGCATGTATACTCTTTCCCTAAAGTTATATGGTTTATGTTTCATATCCCTCGATGATTGTTAGGCGCAATTTTTATTGGTACGATACATTTCCATTTTCTTGTACTTTTGATATTAATTTCCGTTGTTTTATTGTACAGATAATATTTGTTGTTATCCATTTCATTCCTCATTCAATAATGTAAACCAAACACTTTATTCTATTTGACTGGACAAAGTTTTCTTGGTGGTGGATGCATGGCGTATTGCATAGTGATAATAATGAAGGTTAGGACCCCGTCTTAAAGACTTGCGATTGATCCGAATCATTCGCAAGTTTGCAGTCTCTTATCTCTAATATTTTAATTATCACCTATCCATATGCCACATTCTCAGGGAACATATTTTCTGACAATTCAATTTTTTCACATACTTAAAGAAATTATAGAACTTGGTAATGGTATGAATAATTAAAGGGATAGTCGAGTTCTGTTGCAGAGGGCGCTACACAAAATATTTTTTTGTGAGATAAATTTCAAATTTGAAAGAACATACTTGTAATATTTAAATGACAAAGTCATCTTTGTTTGATCAAAATCGGTTCAGAGACGGCTGAAATATAACATTTCTAATACTTGTGTACCACCACAAATATTAGATATTTTGAAAAATTTGAAAAAAACGTTGACAAAAACGAAATAACGCCTTTTACGTCGTATTTCAGCCAATGCCGATGTTGGCATTTTCGTGTTGCTTATATTACGCATAACTAGCCGGCCCATGTATTGTTATTTTTAATTAAATAATTAATTAACGGTCACCATGTTTTTTTGAAAGTGGAGCTCAATTGGTATGCTCGTATTGGCTAAATTTCACACATTTGGGGGTCTAAAATTACCTTCATAGTAATTTTAGGTTCTAAAAGGGCACTAGAAATGCCATAGATAAGAATAAAAGCAATAACCATGCTCTTTGAAGGCATGTGCGGTCTGAAAACAGAACTCAACTCTATCCCTTTAAGTTGTTTACTGTAGTATTATTATGTATGTGAGTTTGTTTATATCCTCTATTCAAGAGGTGTTGAGGTCTAGTGGATACAGTAAGTCACCTGACTGCAGATCACAAGGTACGGGGCTCGATCGAGTCCCGCCGCAGCACTAATGTCCTTTGGCAAGAAGTTTATCTTCATTTGCCGCTCTCCACCCAGGTGTTGAATGGGTATACCCGGTAGGATGCGAAAGTTAATGTGGTTGGATGAATAAGTGTGTGCTTGTAAAATGGCGACTGGCCCGAATGCTCCCCAGGGAGTGGAGAATGTGCATACATTGTGTGCAGGTATGCCTGAATCCCATGACCGGGGTCATAATCTGTATTAAAAGCGCTTACAGGTAGTTACAAGTAAGCCAAGTAAAGCGCTACCTACAATGTATATAAAAGCGCAATATCATTATAATAATTATGAGCCCGATTACTTTCATGCATTCATACATATATTGTACCGTGAAAAAAGGTGAATAATCATGAAGACATTCGTATATAGTACAGCGTCATATTAGGACATATCGTCCCTATTTTCACGAAGTGAAGGTTATGAGGAAATTTGCATATACTTTGCGTGCCGATTTTCCTCTTTACCATCACTTCGTGAAAATAGGGATGATATGTAGTGAAAAGTTAATCATTCAGTAGGCATGTCCTGTTAACGATTAAACACTAAAATTACTCCCCTCTACGTATGTTTGCAGGAAGATCAAGGAAACTTAAAGGCCTCTCAAGAAACAATAGTTTTATTCATTAGTGATTAGTTTAATATTGTTTTGAATTTTTAGGGTAGGGGTTATATTAGGGTTATGGTTAGGGTACCAGTTTTTATGATGTCCTGTTAATATACCATTTAGGGTTATATAGATGTCCTGTTAATATAACATGTAAGTAACAATCTCCCATCAATCATACCCATGTTTTTACAATGTCAAATTGACTCCACGATTATCTACCTCCTTGTGAAAATGACAATATTCTTACTCAAATTTTTTAGCACACCTACTATCAAAAATGTAAGGATTAAGATGAGATCAGATATTAAGAGAATAAGAGTGAAATGTTAGGTGCGCATACAATGATATGATACTAATACCCTTTTCACATCTATTTTTCTTAACCCCGGACTATCCTTAACCCCATACTATCCTTAACCCCATACTATTTTTTTTGCTGTTCACATCTATTTTCTTAACCCCGGACTATGTGCTTAGCCGGGGTTAAGAAATTTCACGCGATTCACACTACGTTCGCCTTAGCCCCGGACTATTCGATAGCTCATGAATATTAATGCTTTTGCTACCGCGCATGCGCCTTTCGACTAAATGAAGGGGAAAAACCAGGAGACAATCAATGCAACAATTGAACTATAATCAATATCGGTCAACGAACTCTTTGCTTGTGGTAAAAAGACCAACAATATACAGTACGGTACGTAATAATTTTAGCTCGCTCGTGTTGTGTTATCCAGCCTTGCGCAAAGCGTTTTCCCTTTATTATTTTACCGATACAAATCAATTACCCATTTTTCATCCAATTCACTTGATAAATTTACCTACGTAAATATGACTGATAATGATAAATGCAATAAAAAATTATGAGCTACATGTTCTTTCACTATTTTTTTAAATCAATTTTATAATAAAGATTTTTTCATAATGACCTCTGCCTCGTAAAAGACTAAACGTCAATACAGAGAGCATGCATGCGTAACGTGAACTGCATGCATAGCGCGCGATAAATGCAAATTCACGACCACACGACCACGCTGTCTGTGATTGGCTGTTGCTTAGCCCCGCTTCTCCTTAGCCCGGTTCGGATTCACACTACGCAGCTTAGCACCACAATTGCCCGGCTAACCCCGCAATTGCCCGGCTAACCCTGCTATTTTGCAGGGCCAGATAGTCCCGTACTATTTGTGGGGTTACTGGTTAGCCCACTTTGGCAAAACGTAATGTGAACAGAAAGCCGGCTAAAATTACCCCGGGTAATTGGTGGGGCTAAGGAAGGAATTGGTGGGGCTAAGAGCCCCCTTAGCCCCACCTATTTCCCGGGGTTAAGCAATATTTGGTAGATGTGAAAAGGGTAATAGTGTCCCATAAATCATGTAAATATACACATCGCTCGTGCCCGTGAGTCGTGCCAGGCAATGAGCCACCATCATAGGGGTAACTAGCGGACGGTCATGCAGCTGCAGCTGCAGTCAAAACGCTCGAGCTTGTACGTTCTATTATCGCAATATGTCGTATTCTAACTGTTAATTACGAACAATCATATTTAGCCATAACATCTACGACTTCTACTGATACTTACCAAGTTGTCTTTGTTCTGCTTTTCACCACCAAGCTATTCAATCTCCATCTCATTCAGTGTCAATCTTTGCTTTATCGCCGCCATATTGAAACTCCTTGATGGACCTTTATCTGGGAACGAGACCACACATTAGTTTGCATTGCCATTGATTATCGGTACGGTAGGTATCTTTTCATCTCTCCTCCGCATTCTATCCTCTATCTCACTTCCCTTTCTCTAGCTCTCTCTCTATCTCTCCTCCACATTTTTTCTCTTCTTTTCTCTCGCTCTTCCCATATTTCTCTTCCATATACCATCTCTCTCCTTTTCTCTCACTTATCTCTCCATTTCTCTTTCATATTCTCTCACTCTCCCCATTTCTCTCTCTCCATTTCTCTTGCTCTTCCTATCTCTCTTCCGTATTCTCTCTCCTTTTCTCTTGCTCTCCCTAAATTTCTCCTTCTCTCTCGCTCTCTTTTTCTCCTCCACATTTTCTCTCTCACTCTGTCTGTCTGTCTGTCTCTCTCTCTCTTGTATATGTCTCTTCTCTCTCTCTATTGCATATGTCTCTTCTCTCCATTTCTCATAAATCCATACCCAGCTATTAATATTACAAACATTCATCCTCATTTAATTCTGACATTACATCTAAACAGAAAATGACAAAAAATATTTGTCAGATATATAAGAGATGGTTAAATGAGACACAATGTTATCCACATTTTGTATAATACTTCACCAATGGTGATTTGCACTTTATTTTTATTGTATTAGAGTTTCATTCACTCCATGTAACTACTGGATACGGTATGTATCTCAAGACTGAAATGTCCCAGCCCAAGACTTTACATTCAAATATACATTTGATATCTACTACTTCTACAAGAATATTTTTGAAACCTGCAAAAATATCTGGTTTGTCTACCGTAAATATTTTCTGTCTAAATAAATATTCCAAGGCCACAAAATCACTCTTTTGAGGTCAAAAACAAAACAAAATTTAAACAAATGCATAAGAAAAAGAAAAAGGGAAGTCAGATATTGGAAAGGGACTTTCTCTGCATGACTTGAAAGAGAAAACGGAATAGATATAGAAGGATATAGAAATCCAATTTAGGAGAAATTGGAGGGAAAGGTGTAAGAAAAGAAAGAAAAAACTTAGAAAAGATTGTCTAGGTAGACTGAGGATTAATAAGTGATAATGAAGGAGAAATTGTAAATGACAAAATAAACAACATAGTTTGATTTGAATCACAGTCTATTATCAAACATACATGTAGGATACCTTTTAGTAAATATAAATGAGAAGATATTGACCAACAGAGTGTAACAAAGAGAAATATAGCAACAGAGGAAGGAGAGGGAGAGAGAGGGAGTGGAAAGAGAGAAAGTGAAAGAGGGAGAGAGAGAGAGAGAGAAAGAGAGAGAGAGAGGGGGAGAGGGAGGGGAGGAGGGGAGAGAGTGCGGGTGAGAGGTTGAAGAAAAAAATATATAGCAAGATTCTTACTTTACTAGAATACATCAGATATCATACAAAGAAAAGTTTCATCATGAAATAATAAATTATATATTCATATTTTTGTGTTTACTTAACTCTGTAGTAATAAACTGATCATTGGATTGCATATCAAGTAAATACAAACAACAAAATTATCAAGTAATCTTGATACAGTAATCTACAGATAATTACAATATATGGCCATAAATTTATTAACAAAGCAAGCATGAACTAAGGCAGTGATTGAATATGAAACAAAATTATTTCATTTATCTCAGATTTAAGATGTGATATTTTTCCCCTTCTAACTCAAAGAAATGCAACAGCTGAGAATATTGTAATTAATAATGTTTTCTTTCATTCAACATATTCCAGTATTTCAACAAGAAGCCTGAATAGTGGTAGTTTCTTTTTCTGTTTTTCTACATTTCAGTTGATTTGAATATGCATTTGCATATCCACGAATTGAAACTTTTAATCTTTCAATACTTTCAAAACGCTTTTTCTGTTACATGAGCAGAGTTTACTCTGTAAATAAAGGCAGATAGAAAGAATGAAAGAAATGAAATCAAGAAAGATAGCAGGAACAGAAAGAAAGCAAAAAAAGGAAGAGAGCGGAAAGAAAGGAAGAAATAAAGAAAAGAAAGACAGAAATATCCCAGACATTGTCTTTCCAAAAGGGAATTCCCCTCAAGCAGTAGACAAGCCAAATTTGAAATTGCTAGGAAAGAAAGAAAATTCAATGCATAACTTTAAAAAGAAGAGCCATTTGTTATAATCCTATTTACGCCCCTTATACATCAAATTTAATTGCAAAATAAATGTGCTTTAATTTTTCAATACATATCAGTTAACAATCTCTTCCTGCATAAATAAGTAATATTTATTTCACAGTCAACATTTGAAATAATTTCAGAATTCTATGCCTACAAATATTATGTGATAATAAACCTTAAACATTATATCATGAAATGCATGAATTGATATACATGTATAGTACTGGAAATTTACCATCATTGTACACTCTAATGAAATATTGAACAAGTTTCTGCCCTAACTCTGAAAATGAGATGTTCACTGCTCACGTCATGATACCCGGGCACATTGGCATACTTACAGAAAAGGCAAAGGGGGCACATTTCCCCCAACCCCCCCCCCCCCCCCCAAAAAAAAAAAAAAATTGAATAAGAGAAAACAAGGGAGATGGAAAAGAGGAAAGGGACACAGCGAGGAGATGGTGATAGGCCCTACAGGTGTCAGTTGCCTAGTTAAGTCACATTGATTGCTCCCACTCATCAGTGCCTCCCTCCCTCCATTCGACCACGACACCTCTACATTGATATTTGAGAGAACTTCAAATGTTTTTTTTAAATACAGCTAAAAATCATTAGCTTTCTCACAGTATGGCCAAACACTAAAGGTAGTTAAGAGGCAGTTTAACAATCACTTCCGTCTGCTGAGAGCCAGAAGGGCCTTAACTGATATCAAAAGCTTCTGCCTTTCTGGCTCCCAACTGATGATTTGATAGAGGCAGCCATATGGCTGTGAAATATTTCCAGTAAAGGAATAACACAGTGCATATGCCCACATTCCATGTATAAATCTAACGAAAAATTGCACGATGTGAATAAATACGATCCTAATTACATATGTATTTCCATAACAATAGATAATTTTCATATGAAAAGGAAATCTAGATACAAGTGTATAGAAAATACTATACTGCTCATTGATTTTCTTCAATCACTACAATTCTTATCTAGCAAAAGTAATTAATCAAAACTACTGCAAAGAAGCTATTTCAAAATAGTTTTCCTTCGACTTTGCTCTCAACAACTTCTAATATTCTGAATAAATTTGTTTGGCTGGCAACTTGAAACATTCCCACATGTCTAATGGTTACAAAATTGTGATTTTAAAGATATTCTTACATGAATTTTTAATAACAGACCTACCGTATATGAATATAGAGCCCAATGAAATATCCTCTTTAAGTTATCAAATTCTTGCCAGAGAAAGAATCGCCCGCTCTGTATCTATATGCCAACACCAATCTCTTGCAGCAGGTTATCGCAAAGATGAATCTCTTGCAAAGGATATTTAAGGAATTCTGGATGCCTGCATCATCATAGAATAACAAGGCATTGGAAAACTTTTGAGCTGAGATACTAGAAGATTCGATTCTGAATCTGTGAATCCATCATAAGAACATTAAGCATTACTTCATGAGAAAGTTTCCATTTCAGCTGTCCCTCCAGCTAGCAGTTTGCTCAGAGTTGCTGAATGATTTGCATGTTACATAAGACAAGCAAGTCGCTATAAAGTGGACTTTCATTTCAGGGATCTGTGGCAGATGCCATGAGGCGGATGTCAGGTGTCAAGTTCCGATGAAAACCCAGAGGCATCAGCAACAGTTTATAGTCACTAGAAAGAACTGAAAGACCTGTGAAGATAGAAACCGTCAGGTCAGGGCGATTCCTGCTGAAGTAACAGACGATGCTGTTCAATGGTCTCCCTGAAACACCTGTGAAGATAGAAACCGTCAGGGCGAGTCCTGCTGAAGCAACAGACGCTGTTGTTCAATGGTCTCCCTGAAACACCTGTGAAGATAGAAGCCATCAGGGCGAGTCCTGCTGAAGTAACAGACACTGTTGTTCAATGGTCTCCCTGAAACATCTGTGAAGATAGAAGCCGTCAGGGCGAGTCCTGCTGAAGCAACAGACGCTGTTGTTCAATGGTCTCCCTCATGACGTTAGCAATGATGTGTGGTGAATGGACACTTGCTACGGCCAATAGTAAAGGGAGATCTGTGCAGTCGACGCCCACTGCTCCAGCGAGGGCCTTGGCCATGATCATGGGCTTGTGTTCTAGGTAGGAGGCTACCGAGGTACTCTGGAAGTACAGCTCTTGTAGACGATCCTCTAGGTGCATCAGACACTGTCGAAAGGAAGAAAAAGATGATCAAGATGATTTCCTCCATTTTTATATAATAATAATAATAATAATAATAGTGTAAACTTATAGAGCTCACACACCGTCCAGGGACGCTCATGGCGCTAGGTCAGCAACAGTTCTCTTTAATTTTTAATGCTTATTTGATAATGAGAGTTATATAATAGGTATATGTATAATATTCTGGGAATGATGGCGTTCAACATTTAAATAGAATGTTTACTAAATACTACAAGTCTGGTTGGTACTCTTTAGCAACCCCCTGATTGCCAATACTGAGATAATGTAAGCTGAAGTCTATGGAAATATGAGTTATACTCAAACTATTCGTATCAGTTGGGTAACAAGAACAGAAGGAATATTTATTGTCAATACAAATATAATCATGATCAGTTTTGGAAATTAAAAAAAACTAATTTGCATTGAAGCCCCTTCCACCCATACAAAACAACAAACAAGACTAAATACCGAAATATCTCATTTAAACCTTGAACTGAACCCACTGGACTGTAAAAGGTACATTTTTTATGCTTTCAAAAGTACAAAGTGACATCAACTCACAAAGTCTGAGGAGAGTTTCATGCGGTTAAGCTGCATTACTGAATCCAGGAGCTGATCAACAAGTCCAGAGATTCCTACATCCTGAGTGACAGGTTTGTTGCTACGTCCTTGATACCTCTCGCAAGACACAGTCTCCACCGTCCAGTTGTCTGTATTGGCCACCAGGTACACATCTTCCAGGTCAGAGTCGTCCAGGACTGGATGCTATGTGGGAAAAGAATACAGAGAATTTGGAGTTTCACATTGATGGGTGGGCAAATTAACACTTCCTGAAAAATTTATGACATGTAAAGTATAGTTTGCAGAATGTCTATCGATATACCTAGGCCCTTTGGCATCCTTCAATGAGGTCAACCATTGAACAAAATTGGAACATGCCTCAAACGCTCCGGCTTCATAACACACTCGCTGCCGAGAAATGGAGATCCTACAAATAGAAGAGCCATACTTAAACATCATTTAATGACCCACTGCAATCATTGTGAAGAGAAACAGGGAAGCCCTATGTAAGGGTACACCTGCCTATTCCAAATAAGTTTCATCAGGATGCTAGACAAAAAGATCATATCCAGGGTTCAGTGACACAAAGAGGTAACTCCATATTTTTGCCAAAACGAGTATTTGATATCAAAATGTTCGGAAAAATGTGCGCTTTCCAGGAAACACAAAGTCTGAACTCCGACCAACACCCCATTGAAGTCAATGACTAGTGAAACATAGACTTAACTCCTTAAGGCCCAAGTGCTCAGTGACACATAAACCACTTTTTCTCAAAATGGCCAAAAGGGAGTTACGTCTTTGTGTCACTGACCTGTTGATATTTAGTCAGTTTTTTTCTTTCCCTCCTTTATTTTAAAACAGCCAAATAGCATTTAGCAAGAAATAAGGATAATTAGTGCAATACCTGTGCAGACTCAATGAGACTCTTCTCTACCATCTTGGTGTCGAGTTGGGGCACACCCTGAAGGGCAAAGTCAGGCACAAAGTGTTGGCAGTAACCTCCTAGCAGGGAACGACCAAAGTTATCCACATGGGACTTGGTCTTCTCTATCTCCAGTTCAAACATCTGCTCAGAGCTACAGAAGAGGGAAAGAAATACAGAGAGGAAAAAAGAAAACAATGAGATTGTATAACGGTGAAAATAAAGTAGATGACTATGAACCTCTACAGGGAAAACAAAGAATAAATATAAGAATTGCCCTAAGGAATCTCATTTACAAGTGAAAAATTGGGGAAGATCTATCATGAAACAAAAACAAACAATAAGATTACACTATGTATCTAAGCCAAACTTCTGACAAAACATGTTCTTAGGGATATTTGACCCCCAACGCACAGAAGGGTTTTAAATACCGTATTCATAACTATGTATTTCAAAAATACATGGCTGGTATTCCACTCGTAAACAAAAGGATAGAGTAGTCTGTCAGGTGACTAGTTTTCTGGCATGTGACTACTGGTCCGGTGGTGTTATTCTAAAAGCAATGTTATCTTTTAAGTTAGTAAAATGATGTTAATTGTCAAAACAAATCAAGATTAGGAAAAGTCATTGGTTAATGTCTGCGCAAAGCTGGCTGCGTTTGTGTATAGTTGTGTGTAGTTAAGAGACATCTGCGCAAACACCACAGGTAAGCGTCAGTTCTGCGTAATATTATTATTACTTATTACTTATACCGCGCTTTTCCCATAAGGCCCAAAGCGCTTACAGTGAATGAAAATAAAAATTACATAAATACATATAATTAGAAAAAAAACAGTCTTACAACTACAAATTGCAAAAAAGATATGTTTTTAAGGCCTTTCTGAAGGTAAGAACTGATGGAGACTGCCTGATTCTAAGTGGTAAATCATTCCAACATTTTGAAGCAGATACAGTAAATGTTCTATCACCGGCTAATGTGCGGGTAACTGAATATGTGAGACGGAGAGGATCACTGGCTGACCTCAATGCCCTGGCAGGTGTATAAAAATTCAAACAGGTATGTAAATATTGTGGAGCTTGATTATTGAATATTTTGAATACAAACAAGAGTAATTTAAAAATTATTCTTTGTTTCAATGGAAGCCAGTGTAATGATCTCAAGAGTGGCTGAGATGGATGGTCCCTAGGAACCTGAAATATCAATCGGGCTGCCCAATTTTGTAACCGTTGCACACGAATCAACTTAGTTGAGGGAATGGTAGAGAGAAGCCCATTACAATAATCAATACGGGATAGAACTAAAGAACGCACAGCGTTATGACAGGCAGACTGGTCAATAAACCTTCTGATTCTAGCAATATTTCTTAAATAAAACGTAGCCATACTACAGATGTGAGAAATATGGTGAGACATCGACATGCAAGAATCAAATACAACGCCAAGGTTTCTTATTGTTTTTGAAGGGCTAATGAGTGTGCCACCAACATCCAACTGAACATTTGGAAGACTGCGCAGATTGTGACCTGAAGCAGCAACAAAAAATTCAGTCTTTGAATCATTTAATTTTAACTTATTTACTACCATCCATCGCCTAATATCTGAAATACAGATTTGAAGTTTGATAAGTGCGCTATCAAGAGCTCCTGGAGTCTTAGGATTAAAGGAAACATATAACTGTATGTCATCAGCATAGAGATGATAATTAATACTATGATGTCGGACGATATCTCCAATAGGAAGAGTATAAATTGAGTATCCTATGGGTCCTACTATTGAACCCTGGGGGAGTCCAAATTCTATGGTTGTGAGGTTTGACAATTTGCCGGCTATGTCAACTTGGGAAGACCATCCAGAGAGGTATGACTGAAACCAGGACAAAACTGTTGACCTAACACCTGTTCTTTTGAATAAACGGGATATAAATATTTGATGATCGATCGTATCGAATGCGGCTGATAGATCTAACAGTGCCATTAGAACTACCTGGTTTGAATCAAGAGCAAACATTATGTCGTTTTTTACTTTAATTAGAGCTGACTCGGTACTGTGACATGACCTATAAGCAGATTGAAAAGAATCAGAAAGATAGTTAGATTCAATGTGATGAACTAATTGTGCACATGCTGCTTTCTCGATGAGTTTACCTAAATATGTTAAGTTTGACACTGGTCTATAATTTCTAAGGTCATTTTGGTTCAAGCCTGGTTTCTTCAAAAGTGGTCTAATTATTGCTGAGTGTGCTCCATTGGGGAAAGTACCTGTGGAAAGAGATTGATTGACTATGTTTGTAAGCAATGGTAATAAATGATCAGAGTTCTCTTTCAGAAGCCATGTTGGGATGGGATCCAGTCGACAGGATTTAGTAGCAGATGACATGATGATTCTGGACAAATCTGATTGTGTTAGCAACTGAAAATTTTCAAAAAGAGGAATGTTTTCATTTAGAGTGTCACTAAACTGGGTATCAACAGGTACATTACAAGTATCTATTTCATATCTTATCTTTCTTATCTTAC
Organism: Strongylocentrotus droebachiensis; assembly: GCA_035222895.1. Lineage (NCBI taxonomy): Eukaryota > Metazoa > Echinodermata > Echinoidea > Camarodonta > Strongylocentrotidae > Strongylocentrotus > Strongylocentrotus droebachiensis. Next base: position 68,670 of record JAVYIG010007026.1, on the reverse strand, counting down.
CGACAAAAAATGAAGAAAACTGATTAGCCAATCTGGATGCAGAATCATACAAGGGGAGTTGGCTTGACTTCTTATTTAAAAGAGAATGGATAATCTGATATACCTCCTTGACAGTACATGAACCCAACTTATCTTTCAAAAAATCTTCTTTAGCAATATCAATGACTTGGCATACATTCTTATTAATAACAAAATAACATTTGTTTCTTAATTCCTTTCAGAATATGGCCCCTAGTCCTTACCATGCCAATGGAAGTTCTTCATGATCCAGGCAAGTATGATCTGAGAGAGCTGATGAGGCACATGATACAGCTGACATACTCGAAACCGAACGCTTGTATAAATCAGGAGAACGATCATAGTGTCCTGGCCCTTCTGTAGAGTCGAGTCTAGACATCTGATGTTGATTCTGTTCAACACCTTGGCACGAGTGATTACATGAGGTATGAGTAGAAGTGTGAGAGGTATGCCGATGCTGTGTTGAATCCGCTGTATGCTCCTTGTTCGATGGGGCCACCGTTCTCAAACAAGAGTTTGTGGTAATTTCTATGGAGTCTGAAACTTTGTGTGAATTCAAGTGGCTTGAGTCTGATTTAAGTTCAGTTGACAAGACAATATCCGGCTTTGATACATTCTCAACTAATCCTTGGAATTTCAACAATTTTTCGTTTGCAAGATTGGGGATCACACACAATTTATCATTTTCGTTGCTATCGCATATTCTTGTTAACGTTCTATCATTCCTGTCCTTTGATGAATCTTTCACAGGTTCATCAATGTCAAATCGTAGGAGGTCTTCGATGTTCCTTGAAGCACGACCAACAGGCATTGCAACTTCCAACTTGGATTCCAGCAAACTGGTGTCTAGAGTCTTGCACACAATAGAAGATTCCTGGTCATTCCGAACATTTTGTGAGTTTGACTTTGCTGTTGTTTCAGAAACTTTGCAAGTATCTCCTCCGGCGACCACTTGATTGTGTTGAGGCGTTCTAGAATCGGAACTGTCCCTGAAAACGTTATCGCTCTCCTTGAATCGATTGTGAATCCTGAAATTGCTGCTGTTGGACAGCGTTACATTAGTTCTATTTAGCTCGTGAATACAACTTGATTTCTTCAATGCTACACCAACTTGAAGCTCATTCTCAAATCCCACACCATCATCACTTGAATTTTCCGTAGGCAACAGCCTATCGCTACCCTTCGGCATATCCGGGATGTAGAACACTGGTTTATTGCTCGATTCGCTCTGAGTCAACCCTCCTACATCCTCGATCCCACTGTCCTCTGTTTTGGCAAGAACCAGCTCCTCCGTCAATGTCCTTCGACGATCAATCAAATCCTCTGATTCAGACAGTGCTAGTTCGGTACATTCCATGATGATGTCTTCGCACTTCTCGTTGACTTCGTGGACCTCGCTGCATCGGATGAAGTAGGATAAGACGTAGAGCAGCCTGCACACCACATCAGCACGCTTCCCGACAATAACTGTCTTCGCAACCCTGTTTGGAAGCCCGATGTTGCCATACATGTCTCTGTAAATGAAAAACAAATTATGCAAATGAAATGAAAGAAAGGGGACCCTGAGTTGAACAGTAAAACAAGCCTACTACATAAAAAAAGATGCCACCAAAATATTCATTTTTAACAGATTACAAGATGACAGCTTTCAAAGGTTCAACGGTTTAAAAGATTTAGCAGGGATATCATGAACAAAAGAATATCAAATGGCTATAAGGCTGTATATGTCCTTCCTTCAATTATAAAAACAATATAATTACTACTCGCAAATGTATTGTTTTACATACTGTTTAATTTCATAGATATTCAATGCAAAACATCATGAATACTCATGCTTACTAATGAACAGAATTAGAAGGGGAAAAATGAAGACTCACCCCAACTGTGCCCAGAGTGGATTGTAAGGATGACACTTAGCTAGTATATCCAGCTGTAAAAGAAATGAAAAAAGACGTATTAATTCATAATCCACTGGAGCTGGCTCATTCATTTACTGACCCTAAGAGACTTCAATCATCCATAGATTCATGTCTCTAACTATCATACTTCCTTGTAACAAACATGTTAACTAGAGCTATATTGAACTGAGCAACTAACTGATATGAAAAAACATATACATCAATATGAATCACAATATTCTGGACCATTCGTCTCAAAATAATCCCTGAAAATGGAAAAATGTGCCATTTAATCTCTCTTCTGTATGCTTTATCTTCATATCCTCGATCCGACTCTAAAGCATACTTACAGTTGTTGATGAGTGCTTATCAAGGAAGGCGCGGCTGGGCGTGGCTCCGGCTGGCATCACCGTGGGAACCCAGGCAAGATGGTGCATCAGAACTCCAGTCATCAGACGACTCATGAAACTAAAAAGACAAAAGAATTTGGGGGTCTTCAAGATGTACTAGACTTTTAGTTATTTTACTCACTATACAGAAGCTACTTTATAACAAAAAATACCAAAGTTTTGGAATAACCTACCATTAGACAAAACAAAAGCCTCATTGGATGCTGTCTTCAAAGACTCAGTTGTTTTCAGGAGCTGTTGAATAGTTTTACTGTGCGTCTGTAAAGTAACACTGTTTTGTTTTCATCACAGCGCAGTAAATTATATTCATATAGTAACTGTACAACATAAATTGATCCAAGTATTATTATCATAATTATTAATAACACCATTACAGAAAGATTTGCTATCAAGTTCTTCCTCCTGGTTATGGACAAATGCATGACTTAACTGCTGATTAAGCAGAAATTTGGAGTTACACTTTTTTAGCAAGGGTTCATATTTCCTTTTTGTTTAAATAATCCTTATCTTAATGGTTTATAAATTTACAGAAGATTTGAGGTGACTGATAAAAAAGCACAGGATTCTGAATATAGTTCATGGTACTTCTTTCTTGCATCTCCATTGGCCTTTAGAATAAACTTCACAATTTTGAAATGAGAATATTATTTTCATTTTATTTCGGAATTGTACAGTTTATTCTCAAACAGGGACATGACTTCAATTTACATTCATAAAACATTAAAAAATCGAATTATAGAAACGCCAAGATCTGACCCCTACCAAAGGCCTTTTCTAAACACTTACAAATTGTTCTGTTTGCTGTTGTGCGTCTCCAGGACTCTGCCCAGTTCTCGAACAAGATGCTCACACAGATGACCTCTCTGCTGGGGGTAGGTCATGAGGTTAAGCCAGATGGGTCGTTGGATTCTAGGGGAGGTGTAAAGCCGAATCACACTCAGCTTGAAGTGCTCAAGGGCCTGCACAGGTGAAATCATTGGAATGCAAGAAATTAATTGGTTGTCAATTACTTGATAAATGGAATTATATACAGAAAGAGATATGTCTCCCTCTCTCTAAATCTGTAACTCAAACATTAATTAATTGATATCTACCTTTAGAAAGTAACTGACTTTATCTGACTGTTATTTTGGAAAAACATTCAAGTGAACAGGAAAATGTCCACCTTATGAACAATTCAGCATTATTTCTCTAAACTTTTTTGTGATTGATGTGGTTTAGCTAATGAAACTGGTTAGTTCATTTGCTCTGCTTTTGGGTACAACTATTTCTCTGGAAATGAATTGGCTGAATCTTTTTTAATTAAAAACACCAAAACTGAAGAAAAAAGGGGGAGATGGGCTTGTAGTCCGTCCATCAAGTCTGTTTCTGCTTAACAACAGTAAATTCATCTTAATATCTTCTCAAAAGGTAGAAATTTGTCCTATCTCTGCCTACCTCCATTATAGGTCTTATGAAGCTCTTGCGATGATAACCGAGTGCTTTCTCAATGGTGGACACCAGTCTCTGAAAATGGCCCTCAAGCAGAGAGAAGTGAGAGAAGAAGAATCGACGGAACTCCTCATCCTCCCTTCCAGAGGGCGCTTCAGGCAGCTGGAAGAGAATAGCCACGCCGATCTTTGGGTAGCGCTTCCTCCGTCTGATTGGCTGCTACAAATCACAAAATATTTTCAAATTATAATTTACCAGGCACATTTCATGTAGATGATTAGAAATATAGAATAGTTATTGATACAGTAAGCCTACTACTACCAGGAAGGTTTTCTCCATTTTTGCTTCAATATATATAATTAATGTTGAAGAGAATAACCACACCGATCTTTGGGTAGCGCTTCCTCCGTCTGATTGGCTGCTACAAATCAAAATCACATGACATTTCAAATTTCAATGCCATACACATTTCATGATATGAATTATTATTAACGAAGCATGCCTCCTTCTACTTCAATGATATTATCAATTCTCACCTAAATTTATATATTTTATGTTTTTTCTTGCAACCATGATCATTTTTTCGTTCTCTGACTTAATATCTATTTTGTGCCTGAACATAAAATCATTTTTTCTCTCCCTTTAGTCTTTCTCACAATGGTTTTCCATTTTTTTCTTTGGGGTTGGGGGGGGGGATTAATTATTATCATGTTCATGTCTATTAATTGGGGGAGATTGCTTTACTTTGATCGCTTTTGGGAACATTGGTCCCCAATATAAAGTTTCCTTCAGGGAGGCATACAAAAAACAAAAAAATGTTAATAGAAAAACTGCTTGGTACAAAATGCACCAAAGAGGGAGCACTAACTAACAAACTAACCTCTTCTACGTTATTGATATTTTCCGATGACCTTCTCCTGGCAACTGTCTCCATACTGGTGACCTGGCTTCTTATCCATCGTCTGTGAAGGCTGCCGTTGGAGGCGGAGCTTGAGACACTGCCTGGTGATGATGGCAAGAAAGGAGCCAAGAAGCTTCCTGATGCTGTGGACAAAGTATACAAGGTCAAGGGTCAAGGGTTATTCTATGCTCTTGACACAGGATAAAACATATGTATAAAGCTACGTTGACCACAAATAAGTAGTGGCTACCTTATAGCCTCACTGCACTACTTATAGCTATATAGCAAACAATGCCTAATCGGTAACCATTGGTCTCCCATGATCCCCTTTTTCTTATGTTAATTGAGAGCTGATTTGATGAGATAACCACCTGTCACTGATCACGCTGGGTGGTCTAATCCCTCCTGGCAAACCTAGTGCAGACAGGCTTTAAATTATATGCTACATACCTGTTAACAATCTTGCAACATGAGTGGTCTGAATGAGGTCACATGAAAAATGAAAGATTGCATATCTTGGTGGTTGAATTGATAGTATACAAATAATACACATCAGTGAGGGCATTAGTAAGAATTACCAACATGAGGTACCTTTGGAACAGTCTAACACGCCCGAGGCGATAGCCGAGGGCGTTTGGACTGTTTTGAAGGTACCAAGTGTGGTCAATTTTACTAATGCCCGAAAAAGGATGATGTGTATTATTTGTTTTATAAGATTATGTTTTATTTGTTTTATAAAATGATGTTTTCTAACATGATTTTGATAATGACCGGTCATTACCATTGGATAATGACCGGTCATTACCCAAATTACGCGCGATTATGCGTTACGCAAAATAAATGCCTGGTCACGTGTACGCTTTCAACCAATCATTTAATTAGGATCCACGTCATCATCTTATAATAAAAACTATGACATATGCAATATCAGGGGCTATACTAACTCCCCCTCACCTAATAAGCTTGGGAATAAAGAAGTCCCGAGAGTCTATTATTATTTGTTAAATATCTGTGTTTTCTATTGAAGTGACATTTAAACCGATGATGAAATGCAAGTAGGAAATACCAAATGTCACTTCTCTTGGTATGAACAAGAAATGGTGTGAAAATGTTACTTTTAAACAAAACATGACCTTTAAATTTCAATGATTAAATCTTACATTGTCACAGATACAATGCAATAAATGTGTTTTAAATCACTATCACATCCTTCTGTTTTTAGTACAAAAATCAAGAGTATGTAAACTTTTGAGGATATCCTTGTATGCTTAACCTTTAATGGTTAAACAATACTCATTTTTCACACCAATATCATGTGACCATACATTGTAACTTGCGGCGTCAATATGATTTTCACAAGTATAAACAATAACCCAGTCCACAAGATCAATTTATGTTTTGACTGATTGTTCCAATGGGGGATCTGCGACACATGCTTTGGCAACAAATCATTTCACTCTCAATAACCTATACAAACTAAATTCTTAACTTTAACCCTGGGTACAACAATACACCTAACCTTAACTCCAAAACTAACCAAAAACCGAGCTGCAAGCCTAATCCTCACACAAAATCATTGATGAAATAAACCCTAAAGCGATTGTTATCGAAGCAAATGTTGGGTCACAGCTATGAGTCAGTTTCTGACTGAACTACACCTGATTTCAAAATACAACCTTGAAATTAAAGTTTTGTTTCTTTTTCCCAGATGGGACAAGCTGTAAATATGTTTATACACAAGTCCTCAGGATGAAGCTAGATTAGAAATCTACATGGCATTTTGTTTCAGAGATCACTGTTCAGAGTCTTAGTATATGTAGTTTGTTTTTTACTCAGTAGAGTAAAACAGCGAACCTGGGATATAAGGGCCAGCTCTAGGGCCAGCTCTAGGCCCATTAGACAGATCAAGATCGCATCTAACAGTATCATACACACTGTTTCGCAATTGAAAGGTCGTGTGTTCGATCCCAACATGGCGCTAATGTCCTTTGGAAAGACATTAATCTAAAATTGCCAATCCATAACCAGGAGAGAAATGGGGACCAAGTAAGATGACGAAAGCATTTGTTAGTAATTGCCTATGCCCTCACGGTGACCATATGGTAAGAATACTCCCCAGGGAGTGGAGATGAATCCGATAAACGGGATAAAAATATCTGCAAAGCGCTTAGAGACAGTATTTCTTATTAAGTGCTATATAAATCTAGATTATTATTATTGGACAATGGATTGTTACGTTCCATCCCTTAAAGATAAACTCCAGTTCTGGTAAAAAAAAGAAAATTAATTCTCACAGAATCAAACGAAACTTACACTGAATGTTCAAGATTACAAATAAATGACATGTGCCAAACAATTTTGGAAGAAAATGTATACTGGCTGAGTAATGAGCATAGAAAGACAAGGAAATCAAGGTAGTACCAACCCCGACACCATGTGTGTTGTCCCATATATAGCTTTCTGTGTACAGTGCTTGTTACTTTACCAGGACTCGGTCAAATTTATTATGATTTTGATAACTCCAGAACCTTGCAGTGCACACCAATATTTACATGCTACATGATCAACTGTTTCTGATCCTTTCCACACCTTTTCTTTCACAATGCAATCGCATTACCAGTCCTAAAGTTTATCTTTAACAGGTAAAAAAACCAAACACAGCCCTGACAATGGTCGGGAAGAGGAAGTAAGTGAGGAAGGAGACAATGCGAAAATAAACATGTGATCATAAAACAGGTGATTTTCCCTATGAACCTGCAATTACTATTAAAAGGAATGCCTGGGCTAATCATAATGAAAGTAGAGATATCAATATGCCTTTTACATAACGTTTCCTTCGCTGCTATATCTACAAGCTATTTCTTCTTTCCTGAACTATTGTAATACTGCTACTGTGATCACACCATTGTACATCATAGATCGTGTGATTATGCATATGCAACTGGGCTTACATCTAGCTATTAATAGAAATGCAAGGGCTATTCATAACAAAAGTGGTCATAACTCCACATATTCTCCCTGCTATTTCCTTGACTACTATTACTACAACTAATTTCTTCTTTTCAATGCCATTTCTACTGCAACTATTTTTTTGAACGCTACTTGCTACTACCATTTCTACCACAGCTTCTTTGTTGATTTGTCAAGATTTAAGTGTCTTGAGAATGTGACATATCAATGCTTAAATACAAAAGTATTTAACAATGGCCCTAACCCAACCAGTCCACCTTTCATTCTTGAGTTACGAAAAACACACAAGAACAACAAACTGTCAAGGGGTATGAATATTTAGGTTGTTAACTGTATATGAAGAGCTTAATTCCAAAAGGAGCTAAATCCACTTTTGATGAAAATTGAGTTACTGATATCAGAAAATTGTTCACTAAAGTACCCGTCTTTCAACAAAAAAAATTACCTAAATATTTTGAGCAATTATGAAAAAATAATCCATAATCAATTTTCTGTACAAAATCTGGTAAACAATTCCTTTTTCTCTGAAGTTACAAAAATGGATTTAGCTCCTTTTGGAATTAAACTCTTCTTAGGTCGATAAATAACATACCTGAGAATTCTCCACTCTCGTCATCCAGTCCCAGTATGGTAGGTGGTGTAGGCATTGCTATCGGCATCGGCATGCTACGAGCTAATACAGTCAAAAAAGAAAAGAAAGAGTTTCCAAATTGAATTCATGTTTATTATGTTACTTAAAATTAATCTTGAATTCTGGTATGAGCATCCTATGTCGATAGACCATAGCTATAATCCATTCTGAATTGTTTATCCTGCAGTTGGATTCTGTGAGAAGTCATTTTCTATATCTACCAGAAATCAAATTTATCTTAAATTTCATCTCATCAATAGTATGCTCTTAGGTATTTAAGACAAGCAATGAGACAAACATCTTCCAATAAGAGAGACTACATAATTTATCAATAATTGAATAAATAATGTTGAGTCAGAAAGCAAATATTACTGATTAAAAGAAGTCACCAATGCTTACAAAAAGTGTACACATTTTATGCGGCCCAAATAAAAAATATAATGTGACTATCCAGGAATTCTGAATATTCTGAAATGAACAACTTAAAAAAGGAACCATAATAGTACTCATCTAATCCCCCAAAATCACATTTTGTTAACAAATTTTGAAAACTTGATGGGTAAATAAGAGTTAAAGATCCACTCTTAAATTGACTACAATATTTTCTTCATAATCATTGGTAAACTAGTATAATCATTCACTACCGTAGAAATGTTCATTCATATCCAAAAGGACTTAAATGCTTGGACAGCAGGGTATTCAAATTGACAGGTCTAATCCCGACGATCCTGTAACAACATGACTCACCGATCTCAACAGAGGGCAGGCTTGAAGTGCTAATACTCCTAGGTATGGTCATGTCTGCGCAGTACAGGCTAATAGAGTCCTTGTCGCCTCCATCCGTTTCCCTGATTTTTTTTGAAAAATGAAGAAAAAAAAACATGAATCCAAATCAAGCATTACGGAATAGATTCGTTTCTCTATGTGTCATTTTAGATAGAATCAGCTATAATTAGCCTACCAGAGCATACATTTTCACATGCTTTTCATAAGGTGAACCCTGATAACATAATTAGTGAGAGTTATTAAGAGTTAAGTTTGAATGGAAATTGTGTTTGATCATGCCGTTTTTAAACAGGGCGTGTAGCTTTTTTTCCTTACATTAGTATAAATAAATCATAGATGTGCAATTATAAAAAAATAAAAAAATACAGGCTGAATATATGATTTTTTTACGTGGGATCCAAGCAGACCTTTTCCCTGTCATTGCAAGGTAATCTTTTGATGCAAAGGTCTAAGTAGGGCCATCTTTTATTCTCCATCAAAAGAATATTCATTACAAACTAGGCTTCAATGCAGAAATACCCCACAATGCATTTGGATCAGGGTTAGAGTTAAGATTAGAGTTTGAGTTAGGATTAGATTAAAAGGTTAAGGATTAGATTAAAAAGGGTAAAGATTAGGGGTCAGGGTTAAGCCCTTGGGTCAAGAATGGGGTTAGGGTAACTTGAGTGATGGGGTATTTTGCAGTTGTCTAAAAATCTTATCTGAACATTTTGGGGGACATATAAATGCTTCTTTAGAGACAATTATAAAGGGGTAAACTTACAATTGTTCATCGGGAGGTTTGAGTTGGAAGACCCTTGACAGCATGACCTTGGGCGGCGTCTTGAAGGTATGGACCTTGATGATAGGACCATTGGAACTCATTGGAATGGATCCAAACAGCATCTCCCCAAGCATCTTCACGTCAGATCCTGGACGGGTGTACTACGATACAGAACAGATTGAATTCCTTGTTAAATAATAAACGTTGATTGGAATTGATATATAAAAGGGATTGGGCATCTTTGCATCAGCTCCTAAACAAAATCCTGGATTTACTAGTAGCTCATGCTGCAATCATAATCAAAAACCTTTAGGTCAGCCAGGAATCCCATGACTTTAACAAGCTGATCGCTTGTTTGATTATCAAGATATTTATGATTGGAATTCATTTTTTTTTTTTTTAAGCGTTTTTATTAAACAACAGTCTATTGGGAAAATGAAAATGGTTAAACTGGTGACTCAAAGATATTTACTTTTTTGAAGCACTTCATGATCATTTTTAATAAAGCGCAATTGTTTCAGGGCTTCAATATTACACCATATCACAGACACTGACAACACGTAGGGCCATGCATCTCAGATTTGTAAAACTGGAAACATTGTTAAACAATGCGTTTAAGACAGGTTTCATGTTCTAATATCAAACCAATTCTCAACCAATAAACTAGTCAAGCACTGAATCTCCAACCAATAAACTACTGTAGCTTACCTTGTATCCATCCACAATATGAGGAGAGTTGACCGTAGGTTTGCTGTTATTCTTGACATCTGCATTGGCATTGTGTCTGCATCGAGGTGATGATCTATTCGTAGAGGTCTGACAATAAAAGACAGAATATTTACAAAGCTATATTTTTACAAAAACAGAGTAATATTATAAATGTGACACTGGTACTCTGAAATAATAATTCCTAAACAAAAACACAATTATACTGGAACATTTTTTATTCTTCAACAACCCTGTTTAAGCAGGTAGACTATTAAATGCAATGAATTTTTCAACAAACCTGTTTGTAGTCTAAACAAAGGAAATGCTCTCGGCGGTCTCGCCTGCATTACGCAATTTAATATGATGAAAAATTGAGGTTGGGACATTATTTTTTGAGCAGGGTTGCCCATTAGCAGGCCTCCCAAAATGAAATCCTCTGAATATAATCAGCATTTTGAAGTGAATATTGACTAAGAATCATCTGAAGGATTATTTACTAAATTTTGATAACTTTAATGAAATATGAACAAATAACAAAAATTGATTTATTTATTGTCATATTTTAAGTTGTCACCGGAAAAGCGGCGCCTATGTCTCGCTTTCTGCTACGCAGGCGAGACAAAAATTGGGCGGTATTGTTGTATGAAGGACTTTTAACAGCTCCTTTTCTCACCTTACAGGAAATCACTAAGTATTAAACTGACTGCTGAGGAATCGATGCTTGAGCATATACTAAATAAACAACCCATCTAGGGGATTAAATTTACCTCTGTGGTTTGTGGATCCACCTTATGAATGGCTTTTGAGTCGATGATTGTTTTCTTGCCCTTCACGTCGCACTCTTTGATGACGACGAGTCGGATCTGTTTCTCTTCCAATAATGGAGCCTGCCAGCTGAAAACACAAAACAAGTCAATAGTTTACATTAGGATCATGTATTAGCAAGCCAATGTCTTCTTCAAGGTTGAAAATCTGAAAACTCATAACAATATCATGTACAATGTAGACAAGTAAGATCTAAGTTGTGCAAAGCTAGAGATCACCATATCAATTATTGGAAGTTATAGAAACAAGCTAGATATTAATAGGGGTTACTTGAAGAGCTGTTTACATCCAAATGATTTTGTGAAGAATAATTTGGACAATATCAGTTAAATCATACACCTTGGTACTTCATTAGGCACATACAATTCATATAATTTATACTTTCATACGCAGTCTTGACTGAATTATATTGAAACGTCTCTATAACATTCTGACAAGCTTCCCAAAGATATGCCACTCCTCTGATCCTCCCCCATCCCTTACTCCCATCCTTCTCCCATTCCACTTCCCATCCCCCTCCCATCCTCCTCCCATCCTCGTCCCATGCCCCTCCCATTCCCCCTCCCATCCTCCTCCCATGCCCCTCCCATCCTCCTCCCATGCCCCTCCATTGCCCCTCCCATCCTAATCCCATCCTCATCCCATGCCCCTCTCATCCTCATCCTATGCCCCTCCCATCCTCCTCCCTCCCCCTCCCATCTTCCTCCCATTTCTTAGGGTCAACAAGTCAGCATCGGTAGACAGACGAGTATGCATTCAACGGTTGCACAATCCGTCTGGTATGTCTGATATCTAACCTCACCGGGCTCAACTTGGCAAACACACCATGTACATTAGGTCATGATAAGGTGAATTACACAACGTGGCGCTACAAATCTGTTCACATACAAGTGAAACGATGAACCCCCTTCATACATAGGATAATAGGAATATCAAATATTAAAGCCTTTATGCAGGGCTAATACTAGCACTTTAGGAAGGGGGCCCAGATTTAGAGTATGTAGCCTAGAAACATGCATCTTATATATGATCAAATTTGGGTATTTGTGGGGTCTGGACTTGTAGATTTGGGGCACCATGTGGCCCAAACACTAATTTGTGCCGAGCCCTGCTCTATGCCTCAGCCTCATATACATGTATACTGTACATATACCAGAACATATTGAACTATCACTCGAGAACCACAAAACATTCTTACTCGCAAGAGTCAATTAAAATTAAAAGCTAAGTACAAAAACTTTACTATTAACCATTAGGGATTTAATGTCTATACTGGTCTGCATACATATATGAAATAACTTTTATTTAGACACTTTTGAGAGAGAAAATGCTGACAATGCATTGCTCAGCACACAATTTGTTTTCTTTTTCACTCTAACTTTCATCCTTTTGGGTCGAGCACCAGTATGAAATATGCCACCTCCACTCAACAAAGACCCAAGGAAGCCACATGTACAGTTCACGTTGTAACACAGATACTGGTTCATGTAAATAAATGTGTACATGTACATCTGAAGTGTTTGTTATAAAGGTGGGCATTTATTTAAAAATGTATTTTGGACTTTCATCACATTACCGGTAGCACTGTAAAGTTTAATTAATTGTGATTCAGCAATCTTTATTACCAAAGGATCTACATTGTATGATGCAATACACCATTTTCTAGTTTTAATCAAATTTAATGAATAAATCTTGATAAAGCCTCGTTACAAGTTATTTCATTCACCTGCTACAAATAATTATATGTCAGTAGTCAGAAGGCATATTGCATACATTAATTGTTGCTAGGTAGGACAAGCTAAAATATTTGTCCTACCTAACAACAAGGCATTTAACAAACATTTCAGCATTTGATTAAATTACGAAAATGGCCTATTTCAGCAACCACAGTCAAACATGTCAGGAACTGAGGAAAATATAAGTTTCAATTATAAGACTACCTACATGTACAATATGTCGGACACCAATGCAGATGGCATGCACCGTGCACAATGCAACATGACCATGAACCATACGGGATACGGTGTCATCAAAATACCTAACTGAGCTTGTTAAAACCGGTCTATCCAGTCTTGTGGACGGACGGGTCGCGAGATGTTGGTTGCTCCCTGGAGCTGAGATGTCTGCCGAACTGATATCTCAGCTGACATCATCCCAAAGCAATAAGTTAATTTGATTTGGTGCATCCAACGGCATTGGCTCATTCACACATGCCCCGGTAAACTGCAGTGTTTTTAAATCATTTCATAAATTGTAAATGTATGGCGAGTAAGGATGAAGAAAAAAGGATGCATGCAACACAGGTCCTCCGAAACTCACTATCTATATTAAGTCATGCACTTAAATGTGAAGAGAATTAAGCTTTATTTTTTATTATAACAAAAACGTGAATGAGCCTACATGTACCTGTAAGAGATGCTCATTCATTGAAGTAGCATAAATGTATATACTCTACATTACATACATGTTGTACGATCCAAAAATGGCTCCATCACATCGGTGGTGGAGGATGGCTTGCCCTAAACTTAATTTGAACCTTGCACAAATTTTGAACTAATGGCTAATTTCCAAATAATTATGATACTAAGATTCAAAATTATGTTTGGACTTATCTAATCTGTATATTTGTAGTTCAAAATTATACCCAACCCTAAATAAACTGACCTGAACCTTGCCCAAATTTTGAACCAATGGCTAATTTTCTAATAATCATGATACCTATATATAGCAAAGTCACAAAATTATGTTTTGACTTATCTAATCTGTATTTTTGTAGGTCAGGATTTGCTCACTTCCCTTCTTAGGTATTATCTCCCACCAAGTTACACCAATGTGTGTGGAGGGTGCCAAGAACCTAGACATGAACTCTTGGAAGTTCAAGAGGTTACTCCACTCCAAGTGTGGAAGATAAGATGTCCTAAGGGATGTGTGTGAATTGAACATTTTCTGCAATTCAGAACTTATATATTCCAGAAGTTACTTCTTCATACTTTTAACATGGGGTTTGGAGCAATTATTACATCAATTTGTAGGGTAGTGGATTGCTTGTGCATTCATGAGGATTACTGAAAGAAAGTGGAGGAAAGGAAGAAGCAGATGTTATATACAGAAGGAAAGACAATATAAAGAGAAAGTAAGAGAGGAGAGGAGAGAGACAGAGAGAGAGAGAGAGCGAGAGAGAGAGAGACAGAAACAGTGAGACAGAGAGAGAGAGAGAGAAAATAAAGAGTAAAGAGCTGGGGTGAAAATATTTTGTTTCTCTATCATTCTCTATCATTCTCTAAATAATCTGCAGTTTCTCAAGTACCGTACAGTTATAATTTCCAATTTATCATTTGTAACTTTAAATTTTTCATGAATGGATATGCCTACACTCTCACCCTTTCAGTTTTAACTATACAATACATGATGGGGATGGACCTACATGTATCTGGGTCATACTCGTATATTCACAAGGATGTGGTGTGCTATGCGTGGGATGTTTCACATCAAAGCCAGATGACATCTAGAGTAGTTTCTATCACGAGAATGGGAGCTTCAATTCAAACAAGTTTGGCTAATACAAAGAGTATTAGAGCAAATACAACCACATGTCGAGGTAAAGGTCGATACAGATGGCAATGCAACAAGTAGATCATGTGCCATTCATACTTATCTGGAGCATATGAATTGCCGGTGTATACATAGCATTATGGCTTATACAGGGAACTCTCATCATTTCCCTGGTTGAAGTGTCAGCAGGCAATGTCTCAAGACACTGGGAAAATGAAAATAACATTGTGAGAAGCACAAAATGCCCCTCCCCCTCCCCCCCTCCCCTCTAAAAAAGGAAAAACTCTGTCTTCCATAGTAACCTTGACAGTGGACCCTGTGCTATTGGAGTCTTGCTTCCAATCAGTGTGGGCCTGTTTACTTTGATCTAGTCTAAATACTCCTCTCAGACTAGATCTGTAAAGAGAGGAAATGTGTTCCAATTTGTTTTTTGAGGATATCATAAATCAAGGTGAGAAAAACAGAAAGGGTTTCGGACAATATTTCCTCCTTCAGACTGCCAAAATGTATGGCTTACAGTTACAGGATAGAACCATGGACCTTGTTGTAGTATGTCCATGGTAGATATATTGAAGTGGTCTTCAATTCAGCAGAGTCATGGCATAGTGGTTCATTCACTTCATTCTCAATCAAAGGATTGAGGGTTCAAATCCCAGCCTGGCACCAACATCCTTTGGCAAGACATTAATCCACATGTTCCACTCTTCACCCAGGAGTATATAGATATCTACATGTATCTAGCAATGCTGGGATAATTAAAAGTGCAAGGCCCTCAGGAGGAACAGCACTGATACTGTTGAGGGTAATTCCCTCTGTTTTAATAAAAACAATGTTTTTATTATGACCACTTGTGCCTCTGACAAAGACACTTACTTGTACATGTATCCTTGTTAAGCGCTATACAACTGTAGATACAAATGCATCTTTTTTCATCCTCAATTACTAACTCCTTGGATAGGAAATTTATGAAATTTATCTATCAAAAGCATAGTTGCTCTGGTAGCAAGTCAGATAAAATTATGACAACAGTCATCATACAGTAGAATAAATGTACAGTACATCTGTTTGACAGAGGTTGATGGACTACACATGTGACCATCCAGTCTACCACAGCAGCAGGTTACAGGAAGCTTTATATCCGATTGTCAAGTTTTCAACCATCACATGACATTGGGTGTGTTCAGGGCTAGCTAGGACACAATCAATATTGCACTGACCTGTCAGCTTATTGATAACATTGTTTTGTTTGGGAAATTAAAAATAGATTGAACGCAAGGCACTGAAAGCAGTTTGGTCTAGAGCATATATCTGGAGTATCAACAATACACAAAAATATACAAGACGGTCTCCAGTGAATACGGTTGTCATATATATGGAAGCCTTGGTGAAAGACTGTAAATTATTCCTTCTTGAACTTCTTGGACAGGCTGCAAGAATGGTCCCATGCAGATCTTACAAATATAAAGAATCCAAAGTACAGGTACACAAAAATATGCATGTCGGCCTAAACTTGTCATGTTTGTAAAGTTAATTGTAAGAACTAAACAAGAGCCCCATGAATGTATTTTCCAGGTAGTGTACCTACAGTGTATGGTTAATAAATGTACAAAGTCTCAAATATAATGAGAGCCTAAATTTAGGTCATATATCCTGAAAGCTGTTATTCTTGAATCATAATTAAAGTCTTCATTAAATATACATAAAAAGAAATATTGATATATTTTGCACTAGAAAGCCTTGTGGGTATGTGTAGGTCCCCTACCAAATTAGCAAGATTGATAACGACAGAGTAATCATACACACATCGGGACACACATACAACCTCTGGAAATGTTTTTCACCTTTCACATAAATTTGCAAAGTTAAGGGCTTGATTAAGAGACTCATGTATCATCAAACTTGCGTCGCTACACCAAATAATCAACTGATGGGTGTTGGCGCCCCCTTTAAATTAATCGGCAGGAACCAATAGACTTGCATTAATGCCTTCCAAGCCCCAACATGAGTCAACGCTGACGGCTGATCCCAGGCTAATTTTGTGCCACTAAATTACGATTAGAGCCATTTCCTTTGTCGTCAATGAAAATGAGTGACCTCTACTCCCTGGAGCATCACCGATAGTCATTCGCTCTTAATAGTCATTTCATGGTATATGACCGTTGGTCTAAAATATAAAAGAAATAAATAAGTTAAATTTAATTGTTTTAAAAAATGAACAAGAATTATGAATGATGGCTTTGTGATAAGAAATGCATCGTTTTCTCCAATTATGAAAAACACTGAACGAAGAAAAATCAGAGTGGTACATTCTCTGTGGTTTAATTGGTTTTTAGCACAGGAGACAAAAGTTCATGGCCCAAACTCCTAACCTTATGCAAGACACTGATCAAAATTTGCTGTTCTTGACCCAGGTGAGGTATATGAGTACCCTCGTATACAAACAGAAGAAATGTTTCCATGCAATGCACTACATGTATGCAACATGTCAGTAAGAGGCCAGTGAAATCCTATTTTAAAGGGGAAGTCCACCCTGATATAAATTTGGTTTTAAATTTAATAGAAGCAGAAAAATGAGAGGAACATGTAAGTGAAAGGTTGAGCAAAATCTGATGACGTTGCCATCAATTAAACACAAATTGGCAACACGGTGACGTATCTCGCGTGGTCTCCTCCCATTTACCCTTTACTAAAGTAAGTCATAAATATCTATTTTTGCCCTGAAGAATATTCCCAACCATACAGTAATGTATGTTTTTAAACTACTTATACAACCCCTGTATGAAACTAATCTGTTCCTTCATCAATAGCTAAGAAAATGAAAGTTCATAAAATTTAGAGTACATAGCAAAATGGGAGGAATCCTCGCAATATATTTTGCCAAATTGTATTTGATTGATCGCAATTCCAAAAAATTCATAACTTTCTTCCTTTTAATCGGATTTAGCTCCAGCTGATTTGATTTTTTTTTCTTTCGGATTTACAAATGTAGTTCATTATGATAATGAAATGACTTGAAATACCACTAAATGTCTACAAAATGAAATTTGCCAAGTTTCATTTTTGTTTAGAACTACAGCATACACGTACAAGCATTATGACCTAAGATAAACTTGAAAATTATACACAATGCCAAAAAATTCAAATTCTTATACCCGGTAAATGAACTTGGCTGCTGCGCTCCAACTATCTCATGAGTGAGCGCAATGTCAACACAGATCATGTGCCGAAAACTTGGAGAAAACAAACTGAGAAGGGCAGAGATAAGAAGATCACACTGTCTGATCAATAGTCTTCATCCAAAGACCCTAAGATTCAAGTTGATGTTTGCTTAATACATGCTCAAGGGAGCACCATAAAGCAGTGGGCCTTTTCAATGTAGGCACACAATGTAATCTTTGACTTGGTGATATGATAGATGCAAGAATAGGCAATACTTCCAAAGAGAACCAGGTCCCCTTTTCTCTCTTGGGTATGGAGTGGCAAATGTCGATTAATGCTTAATTGCCAAAGGACATTTATATTGCTGTGTCTGGGATCAAACCAACGACCTTTGATGTCCAGTCGAGTACTCAAACCACCGAACTATTAAAGAAACCTATACAATCAACAAAAATCAAAATGATTAGATGTTTTTTCTTTTATTTTGTTTAGTTGTCAGGATCAGAAAAAAAGTCTGATCTCAGCTTTTGCTTAAATTTAATTAAATCTTCATTAACATGAAAATTCATTATTTTTAATTAATATTTTTCTTGTCATTCTCCTTTCAGGGCATACATGTACATGTACATTACATAAAGACAGCAAAAACATGTCTGTTTATACAGACTAGCATGTCTGTTCCGAGTATTCATTAAAATTTCATTATCATCCTTATCAGATGGCAAACACTCACAAGGCATAGCACGTGGTGGTCTGGGACTTTGGACGAGGATCACCTGATATGTACTTATGAAACTCGCACTGGTTTCACAGATACACTTGTAGGTGTGCATGAACCAGTGGCATGGACTCTCGTCTGCACAAAGAGATTTGTATACACTTGTCTACATGTACTGGTACAAAAGTAAAGACCAGTAATGGTCATGCGATTGCATTGTGAAAGAAACGTTGTGGAATCGATCAGAAAAGGTTGATCATCTAGCATCTAGCATCTGCAAGGTTCTGGAATCATCGAAATGATAAGAAATTTGGCCCATTCTTCGTAAAGTTACAAGCACTATACACAGAAAGATGTATATGGGACTACCCTATATCTCTCACAAGACCATGAGAGAAACAAATTTACCAAATATATGAATTAGTAGGCGGTTTCCCGGCAAATTTTTTATCATCATGTCTTAGTCAAAACATATTCTTTCACATGATTGGTAATGAGAGCTTCCATTTCATTTTTTGAAATTGGGGCGTTTCCAATACTAGTCTTTACCTTTAAAGGGAAAGGGTTGTCAGTTTCCATGTGCAGAAGGTCATAATCAGCTGACACCAGATTTGGTGGAATTAGGTGTGAACAATGTCTGCACACAGCGAACCCGTAGGCCCATCAAGAAATATACCCCCTAGTCTCCCAGAGAGTCTTCGGTGAGGGAAATGTAAGATAAAGATTTTGGAATGGATGGAAAATGCAGGGGAAATATGGATGGAAAATGCAGGAGCATTGCATAAGGCCTATTGGTCATAAGACTGAAGGCTATATCCTGGTTATTGACAACACCTGTTATGGGTATACACCCAAATGGTGTCAAATTCCCCATGAGAGCCCGCTACCAAGTGTCTTTAACACTGTATGTAAGTCAAATCTGAAATGTATACATGTACATTTGTATGAAGATCTTTTCCAAGGACTGTCAATGTCAAGGAAGGTCTACAGTACATGCTTGGGAGTCCAAAGGGAAGAGTGGGAGATGTTGCTCAAGAATGGAGAGCCGTGAAAAAATAAGAGCTCGTATGAAGCTCCTTTAATTCCAAGGACTGTCAATGTAAATCAACACAAGCTTCCAGGAATCTACTACATGTCTGAAGGTCTACATGATTGGGAGTTCAGAGAGGGGGGGGGGGGGAGAGAAAAAAAGAAAGATTGAGTGATGTGGCTCGGGAAAGCTCAAGAAGAGCCCTGAAAAATTGAAAAAGAACTTTAGGAAAATATAAAAAACTTAAAAACTACAATTATGAAAATACATGGGAGAAGCTTGATCTAGAGAGCTCTGCAAACAGAAAAACAAGCTGTAGAAATAATACCAAGGTACATGAATGAACTAAAAAGTACAAAAATAAGATCTCCTTTTTAAAGTACATGGAGCTCAGGACTATCTTTTTATTTTTAAGAATAGCTAGGGACACTAATTCTGTCATCACATGAATCCGATTTCAAAATTCAACTCTCATTGAAATTTTCCAGTCCTAAATTCAATTAACCCTGTAAGCCTGGAAGATAGACTAAACTCGAGGTCATTTTTACAAGTCCCATTTTGCTACTTCCCATATATTTGAGAGTATTGGCAGTGTGCCAGTGTTTCGTTGGCATGGTAGGAAATTATGAAATCAATACGAATCGGGCATCACATGACTTGGTTTTAATGATGATAAAGACAATGAAGTATACCGAATAAGCACAGCTAGTGAAATGCATGGTACAACTGATGTACATTGTACATTGTACATTGACCATGTTACACCTGCTACCGGTATTTTTCTGCTATATAAGGCTTATTCATTGATACATGTATGTTGGCCTATACTCATGCAAAAACAAACAAATGAACAAAAATAAGATCATTTCAAAATGCAGCACGTAAATTCTGCAATCTGCATAATTATTCAGTCTCATAAAAAGAGTAGCGATTGATTACAAAAAAAATTGTAATTAATGTAAATCACATCTCCTATCTCTTTAGAACAGCGCTGCGATTGACATCAATTGCAAAGTATATGTTATCAATCCCAACTTTGTACAAGGTCCAGGAACAGTTTATATATTTTACCAGAAAACTGATCAATTAGTTTGTATTCTACTTGTGAGTGACAATAATGGCCTTTGGTATTATGCATTAATCTAGATTTGCCACACCAAACCTGGGTGTGGTAAATAGGGGTGTGTCAATATTTTAGACTTGCTACAGTTGTATTGAGAGTGATACTTGGGTATCCAACTAGCAACATGGAATAGGAATAACTTCCTTCAATACTCAGGTGCCTAAGTAATTAATACAATTCAGCATTATATAAAGCCTTGTATCCTCTTATAAAGTGCAGCTAAGCAATATATACCAATGATAAGGTGTGACAAATTTGAGAACAAGAGTTTACACGAACATGAACAGTGTTGACAGTTTCCTGCTTCGAATGTTCCTAAATACCTTCTTTCTTTTTTTCTAACTTGAGGGGAGGGGGTAAAATTTCACCATGCACATTGTAAAACATCTGACAAATGGTTGGCACAGGTTTAATAAAACATTTCCGAGAAAGGATGAGGCCTTGCCCAAGCCGTGCCTCATGCATGTTTGGCACAAAATTCTACATTCCAGACTTTGCATTGCAGCCATATTTGACAAAAAGTGCAAGCTTGGCTTAAAGGAGAAAAACCACCTGCATGTACAACGGCTTGTTATAAAAATGAAAGTTTTCCAGTCACAACGAAACATTGACCCTATAATCTTTCCAGTCACGTAACTTTTTGACGGTTTTGATGCAATGCCTTTAAGATGAAATCAAGTGATTTGGTGTCACATATCTCTGACTCATAGAGGGAGATAATTACTATGTCAACTGAGCACTGATTATGTGGTAAAGGGTAATGTAGTTCAAGCAAAACACAAACAGTATTAGGAAAAGAATATCCAAAAGTTCCAAACAAACCGCCCCATGCTCGACTGCCTGCGCTGAACCATTCCTCTCGCTGAAAGGCAATTACACACCTTTTGTCATATTAAAGTGTTGAATGGTTGACAGCTTGACATACAGACCGAAGTGAAACAAAAACAAAAAACTCCCACGCTATTTCTGCAAGGGGGTTTACAAAATATCATGCACCATTTCTGTAGTTCATCAGTGTAAAATTGCTAGTCACACAGTTCAGCCATGCTGAGCAAAAGAGCATTCATAATTTACTTTCTTTTTGTATATTTTTTCAGCAAAGGAAAGGTCAACACACTTTTAAAACTTTGCATCATGGGCTGAGGCTGATCAATCAATTTCTGCTATAATCCTCCAATAAAAAATTCAATACATTGGATTATAATGATGATGAGCCATCAAGCTAGACATGCAATTTTTTATTTCTTTTTTTCGCTGAAGTAGATTTGGACTTCCGATCTGCCCGCCTGATGGGATCGCCCACATGATACAGATAATAAGCAATACAAATTATTTCTTCCTTCCTCGTCATAGCAAGAAACTTGATTCCCGGACCGTACGATGACGATTCTTGGCAAGGCACAGCAAGTTGTGGTGATTACAACACATCTTGTGATCATTTCTCATGCTATTCTGACTCATCAAAACAATCCCTCTATCTGGGAATGTCTGTGATCAATGCCAACAAACACCCGTTTTTAATGGGTGTGTATCGGGAGTACCATTACAACCTCCGCACTCATTTCATGTTAAATCCTGTAATTTTGTAAACAATCAAAAGAGAAACTACACGTAACTAACAAATATACAGGAGAAATACCCATCTATGATATACAATTGAGTGAGGAACAGTACTCAGGCTTGATAAGATATTTGTTTACCTACCGGTATCTATAATTTGTTCTATACAAAGAAAAGAAATGACTCCAGAAAGACAGACCTCTTTGATAACTGGATGTTTAGTTCTTTTTTTATCTGTTTGCTTTCTGTTTATTAATAATTTCTTGATGCAAATTAAGGGCAGTTATTTTTTACATTTTATTAGGTGGTCTGTCGATATCGACAGATCACCTATTGTTTTCGTCAGAATTTTCTTTCTTTATTTATTGTTCCCACTTTTTTGTTTACAGGATAACTCAAGATCAGTTTAATCAATTTCGTTCAATTTTGGCACAGTCAAAGGTCATTGTCATGAGACGTCAGTGTAACATTTTCAAGGTCATCAAGTCTTCATGACGTCATCCAGGCGCCATTTTGTGTTTTTTTTGGTACTTTTTACTCATGATCATATCTTCATAACGAAAAAACATTTCTCATTCATATTTATCATGATTAAGGTCAATATCCGTCCGGTCAATTTCAAGTCAGAAAACGCACGCGCATGCGTACGTCCGCGCGTCAGCGCGCGCGCAAAAAATAAAAATGCTCAAAATCGTCCCAAATTCATTTTGCATACGTTTCAGGCCATTCTAAGCATTTTGCAAAAAAACGCGCGCACGCACATGCGCGCGCGTTTTCGCGCGTACTGGTATTTTTCAACATAGAATCGCCAAATTTTCTCTGTCATCATATTTGGCACATTTTCCCAAGCATTTTGATACCGTTTTCACCTTTTCCTGCCCATTAATAACGGAATGAGCGTCCGTTTAAGATAATTTCCGTGCGCACGAGCTCTTGTAATACATAGCATATATGGGCAAAAACATGCCTATACAAAATCCATTGTAGCGTTTAAGGATGCAAGGTGATCCCAATTTTGTTTTCATATTTTGATAGAGTATGAATTGGAGATATGATTTCATGTCTCATTTGACCCTCAATTAACTCATGACGTCATCATAATGGCCTCCGAACTCAAAATTTCAATTTGCATATTATGACGTCAGCATATTTCTGGAAAATTGACTGTATCTCTGTAAATATTGATCAATTTTCTTCCAAATTTTGATATGATCTACCTGAGACAATTCTCTACAAAAGCAGTTGCCACAATATTTCATTTTGACAAAGGTATCATGGCGTATTTTTGCGATTAAAGGTGGCATGTCAATTTTTCACATTCTGCGTGTATTCTCTATGGGACATGACTTTTTCTCAAAACTGGATTCTACATGCTCGTCTTTCGGGAGCAATATCTCCGTCGTTTTATCTTTGTTTACGCTGAGCTTTGAGTATGTTGTAGCTGAGACAATAAGCTATCACAAGTGTGCCCTTTATTTTTCGATCAGATGCCGGGATTATGCTCATATTTCACTTGCAAGGTGGGATTTGAGAATTCTAATTTCCCTTTACGTGTAATCTCTGTGGGAAATGTTTTGGTATATCGGTAACGCACTTGACTTCCGACCTCGAGGTCCCTGGTTCGAGTCCGGGTGTCTCCAACAATTTTTTTTTTTCACTTTTGTTGTCTCTTTGACCTTTCACTGTACCGTTCCTTTGAATATTAAAACACGTAGAATTGCAAATAATGTAATAAACAACCATATTTACTTTATTATTACCCTATTATCACTTGATCCATTACTTTTTGCGTGTAATCCCTATGGGAGATGACTTTTTCTCAAATCTGGATTCTACATTCTTGTCTTTTGCGAGCAATATCGCCGTTTTTTCCTCTTGGTTTTTGTTGATTTTTTAGTATGTTGTAGCTGAGCCTATATGCTATCTAAATATCCCCTCATTTTTGTTCAATCAGATGTCAGGATCACACTCATGATCATCATGATGATCATCATCATCATGGTTATCATTATCGTCATCATGACAATCATGATCATGATCAAGTAGTTTATTTCTCAATACTTTGTGTCATATTCATTAGGCCTACTTATTTTGATATTTTTTGCATTAAATTTGATCATGATCATCATGCATCATCATGATATTTTCTCAATAATTCGTTCATCAGTTCAGCTCATCAGTTTAGTTCAGTTCATCAGTTTATCCGTTTAGCTCATCAATTCAGTTCATTTCACATCAGTTCAATCTATCAGTTCATCAGTTTATCCGTACTTCATTCATCAATCCATATCTTAATACATCATTTTACATTAACATCAGTTTATTGGGTAATTGAATTGAAGATGAGCATGATCATCAGAATTGAAGACAGACCACCTAATTCGTCCCCATGACGAATTAAATTTCTAGTTAGGTGGTCTGTTATCAACAGACCACCTATTGATTTCGTCAGAATTTTCTTTCTTCTTTATTATTTCTTTATTTTTATTTATTTCTTCACTTTTTTGTGTGTCGGATAACGTAAGATTCGTTATGTCAATTTCTTTTAATTTTGGCACAGGCTTAAGTCATTGTCATAAGACGTGACAGAAACATTTTCAAGGTGATCAGGTCATCGTGACGTCATCCAGGCGCCATTTTGAGAAATCACGTTATCCATCATATCTTCATGATGCATAAGCAATGGTCATTCATATTCATATCACATATACTTTAGGTCAAGGGTCAACAGGTCATGTCATCAAAGGTCACATAAAGGTCATGACGCGCGCGTACGTGTGCGTCAAAATTTTAAAAAGCTCAAAATCACTTAACTATTAAAGGAGAGTACGAATCAGGTCATTTTAAGCATTTCAAAATTTTCCGTCCGTATGTGTCCCCGCGCGCGTTGTGCGCGCTCACAGCGCGCGGAAAACATCAAATTCAAAATGTTTACATGATTTGGATTTCTCTTACCGTAATTGACAATTAACATTAATTTCAGTCACTCTTGACCTTTCATAAGGCCGTGAGCGTGCGTCAAAGTTCAAAATCCGCGCGTACTGCTATGGGCAATATAATGCAAATTTGAGCAAAAACATGCCATTTTAAAAATCGAAATAGCTCTTCAGATAGTCCATTGACCCCCAATTTTTATATCATGGTTGGAGAAAGCATGAGTTGGAGATATGATTTCATACCACCCTGACTCGTACAAAGTGAAATAAAGTCATCATATTGGCATCTAAACTCAAACAAATGCATTTTGTTGATGACGTCATTTTTGTCTTTGTTTAATTGAGATTCTCTCACTTATCGGTGATCGATTTTCTTCCAGATTTTAATATGTTGTAGCTGAGATAATTTTCTATCACAAATATGTCATTTATTTTTCATTTAGATGACTTCATCATAGTGAAATATTCGATTAAAGGCGACAATGCATAATTTGTCATATTTGCGTGTTATGTCTATGGGAGGTCACTTTTTTCAAAACATGAATCTGCATGACAATGTGTTTTGACCAGTATCTCGGTTGTTATTCAACAGTTTTCTCCCAAATTTTAGTATGTTGTAGCTGAGACTATTTGCTATTTAAATATTTCCTTATTTTTCAATCAGATGTCAGGATCATGCTTGTGCTCATCATCATCATTAACATTATCGTTTTTATCATCATATAACATTATCATTATCATCATCATCACCTTTACTATCATGATCATCATCATGGTCATCATGATCATCATTGTTTACATGTCTATATAACTTCTCCCATTCTCAATTCTATCATAAGACTTAGACAGACCACCTTATTCGTCTTCGTGACGAATTAAATTTCTAGTTAGGTGGTCTGTCAACGACAGATCACCTATTGTTTTCGTCAGAATTTTCTTTCTTCTTTATTATTTATTTATTTATTTATTTATTATTCTTTATTTTTATTTATTGTTACCACTTTTTTGTTCCGACGATAACTCAAGATCAGTTATGTCAATTTCGTTCAATTTTGGCACAGTCATAGGTCATTGTCATAAGACGTGACAGGAACATTTTCAAGGTCATCAAGTCTTCATGACGTCATCCAGGCGCCATTTTGTGTTTTTTTTGGTACTTTTTACTCATGATCATATCTTCATAACGGAAAGGCATTTCTCATTTATATTTATCATGATTAGAGTCAATATCCGTCCGGTCAGTTTCAGGTCAGAAAACGCGCGCGCATGCGTACGTCCGCGCGTTAGCGCGCACGCAAAAAATAAAAATGCTTCAAATCGTCTCAAATTAATTTTGCATACGTTTTAGGCCATTTTAAGCATTTTGCAAAAAAACGCGCACACGCGCATGGGCGCGCGTTTTCGCGTGTCCTGGCATTTGGCAACATGAAATCGCCATTTTTTTCCGTCATCATATCTGACACATTCTTTCAAGCATTTTGATACATTCTTCACCTTTTTCTGCCAATTAATAACGGAATGAGCGTCCGTTTAAGATAATGTCCGTGCGTGCGAGCTCTTGTAATACATAGCATATATGGGCAAAAACATCCCATTTTAAAAATCGAAATAGCTCTTCAGATAGTCCATTGACCCCCAATTTTTATATCATGGTTGGAAAACGCATGAGTTGGACATATGAATTCATACCACCCTGACTCGTACAAAGTGAAACAAAGTCTTAATATTGGCATCTAAACTCCAAAAAATGTATTTTGTTGATGACGTCATTTTTGTCTTTATTTAATTGAGATTATCTCACGTATCGGTGATCGATTTTCACCCAGATTTTAATATGTTGTAGCTGAGATAATTTTCTATCAGAAATTTGTCATATATTATCATTTAGATGACGTCATCATAGTATAATATTCGATTAAAGGCGACAATGCATAATTTGTCATATTTGCGTGTTATGTCTATGGGAGGTCACTTATTTCAAAACATGAATCTGCATGACAATGTGTTTTGACCAGTATCTCGGTTGTTATTCAACATTTTTCTCCTAAATTTAAGTATGTTGTCGCTGAGACTATATGTTATCTAAATCACCCCTCATTTTTCCGATAAGATGTCAGAATCACGCTCATGATCATAATCATCATCATTATCATAATGATGATAATCATCCTCATCAACATCATCATGATCATGATCATCATAATCATTACTATCAAGATCATCATCATCATAATCATCGTTTACATGTCTATATAACTTCTCCCTTTTTCAATATAGTAAATATTATAATCTATTATAAGACTTGAAGACAGACCACCTTATTCGTCTTCGTGACGAATTAAATTTCTAGTATTTTAATTGAATTTGTACAAAAACACAATTCAATTAAAATAAATTTGTGACCACTTTTTTGTGTGCACGATTACTCAAAATTGAACCGTCCAATTTCTTTCAAATTTAACACAGTCATAGGTCATCATCTTAAGACGCGACAGGAACATTTTCAAGTTCATCAACATATCGTGACGTCATCTAGGCGCCATTTTGTGAAGTGCTCTGAGAATCAACTCATGATCATATCTTCATAACCGTAAATTATTTCTCATTCATTTTTATAACGATTATGGTCAATATCCGTCCGGTCAACTTAAGGTCAATTAACGCGCGCGTACGCGTCCGTCCGCGCGTCGGTGCGCGCAAAAATAAAAAATGCTCATAATCACTTTTTGATCAAATTAGAGTACGTTTTAGGCCATTTCAAGCATTTCGAGAATTTTGCGTGCGCACACCTTTCCGCGCGCAAAAATTTGCGCGCACGTTTGTGTTCGTAATGGTCTTACGCAACCTAGAATCGCCTTTTTTGTCTATCATAGTATTGCCCATTTTATTCCGAACAATTTGATACCATGTTTATCTCTTTATGACCATTAATAACGAAATGAGCGTCCGTTCAAGGTAAATGTCTGTGCGTGCGAGCTCTTTTAATACATAGCATATGGGCAAAAACATGCCTATACGAAATACATTATTAACCGTATAGAACAAATATTATTGCTCGATCTGAAAAGTCAACGGCAAAATGCGTGGGAAAGTAGTGAGCAATAATCGAGCCAGTTGTACATTTCATCGCGCACCAGCTGCTGGTGACCATGACAATGTATATTACGCATATAACAAAATGCGCACTATGAGCGAACTCCATTGTGACGTAACAATCACACCCTATGCATACTGTTTGCAGTGTATCTCTGTAAATGTTTATCAATTTTCTTCCAAATTTTGATGTTTTAGCTGAGACAATTTTCAACGAATGCCATCGCCACGATTTTTCATTTTGACAAAAGCATCATGGCGTATTTTTGCGATTAAAGGAGGCATGTCAATTTTTCACATTTTGCGTGTATTCTCTATGGGACATGACTTTTTCTAAAATCTGGATTCTACATTCCTGTCTTTTGCGAGCAATATATCGACATTATTTCTGCTTGGATTATGTTGATTTTCGAGTATGTTGTAGCTGAGACTATATATTATCTAAATCACCCCACATTCTTCCAATAAGATTCGAGGATCACGCTCATGATCATCATCATTGTCTTAATGATGATAATCATTCCATCAACATCATCATGATCATCATAATCATCATCATGGTCATCATCATCATCATCGTCATCATCATGACCATTATCATCATCATCATGACCAGTATCATCATCATGATTATCAATATCGTCATCATGACAATCATGATCATGATCAAGTAGTTCATTTTTATACTACTTTGTGTCATATTCATTAGGACTAGTTATTCTGATATTTGTTTGCATTAAATTTAATCATGATCATTATGCATTCATCATGATAATTTCTCAATATTTCGTTCATCAGTTCAGCTCATCAGTTCAGCTCATCAGTTTTGTTCAGTTCATCAGTTTATCCTTTTAGCTCATCGATTCAGTTCATTTCACATAAGTTAAATCTATAAGTTCATCAGTACTTCATTAATTAATTCATATCTTAATACATCATTTTACATTAACATCAGTTTATTGGGTAATTCAATTGAAGATGAGCTTGATCATAACAATTGAAGACAGACCACCTAATTCGTCCCCATGACGAATTAAATTTCTAGTTTTATTGAATGTTGTGCTAAATATGACTCTAATCTGACCTACCAAATGTTTGAAAACAATTAAGCCTCTAAATAATCATGTCTGAATTCTACACATCGGCTAAAAAAACTTTTTTTTTAAATAATAAATAAAAAATCTAATCACAAACTTTTTTTAGATGTGCATGTACATGTACATGTAGTATGTACAGTAAAGCTACTGTACATGTACAAACACATACATGTTTGTTACCTAAAATGTCTTCAACGGTCACATGAAAAGGCCACAAAACCCATCACAAATGCTAAGCAAATATTACAAGAGCCATTCACTGAAAAGATCAATGTGCAACTGAGCATGTAATTATCAGTATCCCTTAGAGAATGCATACGAATGCAATACGCTGGTGACCTTTTAAATTCGCATAATGATGTGCATTATTCCCACGCAAAAGTTGAACATCAACACAGCCCCTTTCAACATGAACTTTTCAGGTCACTACAATGGATGAGAAACACTGAGAATCACAGTGAAAACATACAAAAGGAAGGAAATACCCTTTCAATGTTTCATACAAAAGGTGTCCTTTTAGCCCACTCTCTATGAATGTTTCTCTCTAACAGGTATAAGGAAACAAAACCTCAACTACGTGTAGGTATCGTACCTTTTGTTGTAATTTCTCTGCCATGCAATCCTGTGGTAAATGAACATGTGATTCAAAGTTTTGATTTCACAATACATATAATACATGTACATGACAAGATATCTATCCACATGCAGTATTCCTCCTTGTGCAAATAATAGTAATTTTGAATACTTGGAATATGGAGTACAAGTCTAGACCTAGAGGATATTCTTTTTACGGTCTGGGCTTTCTGAATTCAAGAAACAACTTGTTAGAGGTTCTAATGAGATACAAGTCCTCCACGTGGAGGTCACGTGGAGGTCATGCTCCACGTGGAGGTCACGTGGAGGTCATGCTCCACGTTGGAAAATGAAAGCTTCATGTTGCATCCATATTCAGACAGTTTGGGGCTCATAGAAGTGTGAGTCTTCTCCACAGTTGGGGAGGAAACAAAATTTAGTTTGTTAGGACTTAGGACAACAAACAACTGTGGGGGAATGTTGCCAATCAGGCATGGTCGAAACAGGGATTTGTGACTTTCAAGGCTTCCTGGTTGAAAAGTGTTTATGTTTTTTGTAACCTTTATCAAAAAAAAATTATAATAACAAATACCCAGCAACTGACATTTGCTTTTGAATACCAGTATATTTCCACAAACTATAGAACCTTGAACCCTTTATCCATAAAATCAAAGTCTTCTGGATGACTGTTCCTGTAAACAAAACCTGTTAAGTGCTGGCAAAAGAAATGAAAAAGAAGAAACACCTGTGTTCACAATTCTACACAACAGCTTTAAATGGTCATGTGATTGTGATAATTCATGTGAGAGACAACAGACCTTGGAACTAATGCAGTCAGTCCGATTAGTCTATAGCTAAATGTACAGGCATGTTCACACAGGACTGTCATAGTTTAAAACTACAAGTTTGCAAAAGCCAGGGAGGGGGGGGGGGGGTTCACAAAGATCTTAAATTGAACTTATCTTTAAGTTGGACTTAACAATTATGGAAAGCCATTAGCATCTATGAAAATATTTTGCAAAAGTTATTTTAAAAGGCATAAAATGTTGATTCAAATCATTCATATTTTCTATTATCAAGGAGATTTTAATGTTCTGGAAGTGGAATTTATAAAAAATCTAAAATACTAGATTTTTCACTTTTGAATATATTTTATTTTAAGGCTACAAATGGCTCTCCATAATTTTTAAGTCCAACTTACAGTTAAGTTCGACTTAGGATCTTTGTGAAACACCCCCCAGAAGTTATACACAACATCCACTAATAACGAAGAGGATTGGGTTCACACACGACGGAACAAAATGAGTATTCAGAGTTAACTAAAACCTGGGGAAAGGATTCATTTTAACCACAAGCTGGTGTAATTCTTAAAGTTAATTGCATAGATCTACACACACAGCACATAACTGTGAGTGAGGAACCCGCTCCTCCTGCTGAGTGCTTAATTTGTATGTTTACTGAGACCAACTGTAAACTTCATTTGCTTTCCATCAATTGACTTTTTATTTTTAGTTTCATTTTAGGTGGAAATCTATCAGTTCCATTATGATGCATGGCTAACAAAACTACTAAATAAAACTTACCATTTATGAGAAACCAGCACTTCTGGTGATCTGTAACGAAAAAGTTTAAAATGCATTGTTTTATAACTATATGAGTAATAATTAACCAACACTTCTGTCATCATCTATAACAACAATAGTTTAAAAAAATTATTTTTGTATATTATTGGTCGCTCGCCCGGAACCCACTTGTAGTTGTATTGTGTGGTGGTTTGCAGTGAAACCTGTGAGAAAGTGTTTTATTATAATGTCTTTGTTTTTAGGAAAAATACTCCCAAAAAGATAAGAAAATTGACCCGAAACAGGCAAGAATTTTTACTAAATCACAAAACAACTTTTACTAAATCACGTCTAGATATCTTTATTTTAAGAATTGATGAAGATTTAGTTTTTTTTGGTAGAGTAAAGGAGCCGGTAATCGGCCAGCTCCAGTTTTCGGCCGATTGGTTGGATGCATGGTAAAATCACATTAAAATACATGGCATAATAGCACAACACATATCCCACACATACCATACCATGCCAGTGTCACTGAAGAACCACATTTGCAATGAAAAATATATCCTAAAATATCACATTTTAGCGATGTAATCGGTGGTCCGCTACCCGAATCTGAAAAATCGAGTATCTTACGCGTGTCTGTAAGAAATATGGGTACCATAAAATGAGCTTTATTTCAAGTATTTTTCAGATTTAGAGCCCGATTTTATGCTAGTCGCAAGCTCAAAAGTATCTCATCGCATGTATTAAATCAATGCAGCCACACACCGCGACGCACACACGATATGTCCGTCTAATTCAGATTCCAATTGCCGATCACGGCAGTACTAGTTTTCGGCCTGGCGAGCTCCGGGGAGCTCCGGCGTAGGATACCTGCTCCGCCCGCTAGTGCTATAGATCAGCGCGGAAACGCACGGCGCGCGCTTCCTATTGACTTTGTACATAAGGCCGAAAACTGGTTCGCTATGCCGATAACTGACTCCGAAACAGTGAAAATTGAAATGAATATTGTCATGGCAATTCGCAAATTTTTTTCTGGGATTCTTTTTTTGTTTAAATAATAATAATATTTGCTTCATGATTTGAACAAGAAATGATAATAAATAGGAAGTAAAGGGTCCAAAAAATAGGAAATTATGGGTCAAGATCGTGAAGAAAATCTTGCAGCCGGGTCTCGTTCCTTCTAGTCTACGCCGAAGGCAAAATGATTATAACGGAAAAACTGTGCATGTCAGCTCATGCACAGTTTTTCCGTTATAATCATTTTGCCTTCGGCGTAGACTAGAAAGAACGAGACCCGGCTGCAAGATTTTCTTCATGGATGTCGATCTTGACCCATAATTTCCTGAAAATGGACCATTAAACGGATTCAAGTAGTCAAGTTGGTAAGTGGAACCGAAGTAGTTAGTTATATAGAAAATTTAGGAGTATAAATACATCGGATATGCATCCGGTAAAATATCAAAATTAGGGGTTAAGTTTGGCCAAGTTTTGTGTAACGTTTCTTAGTACAAACGCGCGGCCACTACAGCGTATAGGGCTATTCTGTCTCTAAAGAGAGAGCCGACCTTACCCAAATCAGAGGCTTACCCAAACGAACGAAAGAGACAGAAAAATTCGGTCTAACTGAACACATGCGTGCCTGCTCCCCACCGTCGGTACGGTATGCAATTGTATTGTGTTGCAGTTTGCCGTGAATCCTGTGAGAAAGCTATCATAGAATCTAAATCTAGAAAAAATACTCTGAAGCAGATAAGAAAATTGACACGAAACAACAAAATTGTTGTGAATGTGAGTATTTCTATGTGACTAGATCTACATCTACAACCCTAGTAACATCTTAATCTTATGAATGTTTAATAGTCTACGTCTGTGAATGAAATGACTGTTGTTATGTTGTCAAAAAATGAGTCTGTGAATTTTGTGATTCTATTCTGTCTGCACTGCACTGACAGTGACACTGGTGCCCGGTGTGTGAACCGACATTTCTTGGGTACTGATCACCGCACCGCACCCGTTCGTTCTCCACTGCACTGAACTTACTCTAAATTCTCCTTCCTTGAAGCTCCGCATCCCCAGGTGCAGGTGGAGCGCCTCTTTTCACGGGAATTTTGGAAAAGTCGATGAATTAAAGCCATTTTCACATCATGATCGTTGCTTGATACTTGAAAAATCTCCTCTCGCTGCACTGATTATCTGTGTAGTTTACCGTATGGGCTTCGCGTTGCATGCCAAAATTACACAGTGTATAGACGATAGTATAATAGTTCAATGACTGATGAGATACTACTCGAAGTGCTTGTGTTGTTTATAAAAGTCACATGACGATCTTTCAGAGTCGGGGCGCCTGAATGTGATTCACTTAGTACACAGAACGTGATTGGTTAACTGCGTTTCAGTCAGTGCTATTATCAAGAGTATTGATTGGTCGGTGGCGAGTATGGTATGCAGCGCAGTGAGCAAGCAGTCGAGTCATGTGAATTATTTTCTTTTGTTGATAAAAATCCGTGGTTATACACATACCGCTTAATAATGCGCGTATATAGCAGCATCACGTGCAGATGAATAGAAAAGAGCCTGGTAAGATTAAAAAGTTTGAGCACCAGCTGTAAAGTTAGGCAAATTTCTGAAGTTCTTCCACAAACGCTTTGCTCCCTCTTCGTCGGTATATATCATTGTTTTTGTTTTCTTCTTTAATATACTATATAGGCCCTTTAGCAAAATTTTGCTCCCCCCCCCATCTCTCGATCTAAGGAATCTGATTGGCTGTATTACTTATATCAGCCAGTGACTTGGTCTTATTAATTATACTGGCCAAACAGCTAGCTGAATGATTCGTCATTTCAGTAAAAAAAAAATATCTCCTTGCTTCCATCTCACTCCTCTCTCCCTCCATCTCTCTCTCTCTTTCTCTCCTCCTTTCCCTCCCTCTTCTCTCTTTATCCACTCCCTCTCTCTCTCTCCGCCCTCCCCCTTCTCTCTCTATCCATTATGCACTCCCTCTCTCCCCCCCCCCATCTTGTAGCCTCTTCTATTCCCCACTCTAATTAGTTTTCATTAACCTGTGATCTGTCTCTGATACTTGCATCCACTTGAGGTTCTTATTCTCTCTTTCACCTCTCATATCATGTTTAAAACTATCTTTACTTCTATTCTTAATTTGCTTCAATTATACAGGTATAATGGACAGTGGAAACAAATATATCAATATAGCCAGGCATCAAGCATTTTCAAAAAATTTACAATTTTATTTACAATAACATCATTTAAAAAATGAGATTTGTTGTTTTCAAATCTTGATTAGGAATGGGCATCCCAATTAAGTCTAGCTGATGAAAAATCTTTATAGAAGAAATAAATAAAAATTCAAAAAAAAAAAAAAACACCATGACAATTGCAGTGATTCAAAAAATTACTTTTCATTTTGAAAGGGCTATGAAATTACTTGAATTTTTATCAATTTGTTATAAAATATTTTTTTATCAGACCATATTATCTTTAATTTTCAAGCAAAACGGAAAATGAATTTTACATTCGAACTACCATAATAAACAAAAGTCATATTGCTATTGAAAAATAATGCTATCTCAGCTTAAATATTTCACAAGGAAAAGCTTCTATGTGGCCATTTATTAAACTTTCAAATTAAAACCTGTCAAGCATTAAGCAAATATATTGAAATGTAATTTCCTTTCCCCCAAATGAATCATGATCATAACTTCATTTCTTCCATTCATAGTTGTAGTACTTAGGGTTTGGTTTATGTCACATAGTGTAAATGAACGAACATTTTTCTTTTAAATTCTCTTATTGAAAGGAAGTAAAGTAAACATGAAGATATTTTGTTGACAGTAATAGTTTTTGACAATATGTTAATGGTTGTGGCTGCAAGAAAACAAGTTCAATAACGTTTACATTTGAGTGCACTCTAGTAAATGATTGATGAATATTTCATATCATTTTTCAGAAATGAATCATCATAATTAATGATCCTTAGATACTGCATTGATAAATGTTCATTGGAAACAAAAACTTCATAATAAAGGTACCAGGAATCCAAGGATGTAACCAACCACTTTTCTGAATAAGTCTAAAAATCCTGTTATAACATAAATAAATTCAATGAGGGTTACTACATTTTTGTCAGGTCTTTGTGATATTGGTCTTGCACAAATAATTAGAAATGACAATCTTGAACCTCCAATTTAATTTTTATAAAAATCTATTTTCTAAAACAGCAGACAACAATATCATGGATGATAAAAAACTTCTTATGTAGTTTAGATGAGGTCATTCATCTCATCAACAGTGTTTGTTGACACAAATAGCTTTTCCAATAGGTATTTGGTGAAATTATCACTTGGGACAAATTACTGTATCATACAAAATACACAGAGACAGGCTCAATAAATATCTGAAGTCCGTCACTGTTAAGATATCCTATTTCAATCTAAATTTGACCCCATCCTGCATGAGCAGTTGAAGAGGTTCTCTATCGTTTGGTTAGCTTATCTTGAGATAACAAACTGAAATAGTCAAAATAAAAGTCTAACAATTCACAAAGATGATTTGAAGGTAGCACATGATGTAGACCTGCTATTTACTATGGCCAAACCAAGGTAAAAATTTCAACATAAATAACAAAAAATTGTCCAAAATATGGGCAAAAACAAAAAGCATATATTTTAAATGTGCCTTCAAGTTGTGAAATATAAGGAACCAATCTTTTTTGTTTCTACCTTTATATTTTCTACCTACCGGGGTATATATTTCAAAGATAGTGAGGGGACATATATTTGTTTTCTTTGTCTTCTGATTTTAAGGACTTTTGGGGCTATCAATAATAAATAAACCAATGTTTAGGCCATGGGATTCAGGCTATCATACCCAGGATAATGCGAGAAATACTGTACAGTGAAACCTGTCTATAAAGACCACCCAAGGGAGACAAGAAAAGTGGTCTTCATGTACATGTTCCTTTAGTACATGTTTCAATGAGCAACCAGTTTCAAGGGAAACAAAAAATGTGGTCTTTGTAGACAGGTAGTTTTTGTAGACAAGTGGTCACTATAAAAGCAGGTTTGACTTTATTATGGAAGTAGTATTATCTGAACCAGAAGATATAGACTGCAAGACATAAAGGTAATAGTCCCATCTACAAGACAGGAAAGTTGTAGTGCTCAATGGTTAAAAATATAAACAGGCAGAAGAAATGTCCATTCTTGAGAGGTCCATCCGTCCATGAGATGCTCTGTTTCTTAATCCTCTGGCTACTGAATTCTCTCATTCCCATATGCTTAATACAGGGACCACCCGGTTCCAGTAGGGAAAAGGTTAATATGATGTTACTTTCCTTGAAGGAGACTTGGATGGAGATCAAAAGACACTCAGAGAACCTTATACCTCCCTTTGTTGGTAGGTTGATACGAGTTTTGCTGGAGAAAAAAAATATGAATAAGACGGATAAGTGATTAAATAATCATAACTAAATAATAATAATATAAACACTTATAATGCACTGGTATCCATAGAGTAGAAATAGTCACATAAACATGAACATGAGTACAAATAATAAACATGAGATCGTATGAAACACTGCACCTAATACTGAAGTGTAATGAAAGTAGTGTATCAATTACCAGTGGATTTATCATACTCGTTACACCATTTTTGAATATCTCTTTTTGCCCCGCAGATTTGTAATTGTAAAAGCAGAAATAGAGTTTGAATTGTAATACATGTCTTAGCAAAACTTTGATGAGTACTATAAACATGCATGCAGTGTTTAGAGTCAATCACACATAGGGTTGGTGATATGGGCAGCGTTTCATGAAATAGTCAAGTTCACCAACATCCCATTGAAACGTGTGTTAAACCTAATACACACATTTCAATGGGATGTTGGTGAACTTGTACTTATGATGGTTTCGCGAGACGCTGCCTTTGGGATTAAAGGCTCAGTTCGGTGATGCAACTGCCTTTCAAGAACTTTCCAAAACCAGTTATTATCTTTAATAAAGTTTTGAATATTCGGTGTAAGTTTGGTTTGTATCTGTAAAATTGTATTTTTCTTATCATTACGGAACTCACAATTACCTTTGTAGCAATGAATTACAATGTGCATGAAATATAAATCTTATATTTTGCTTGTGTGTGTTTGTGTTCTGATATTCTTCTTTATTGTCATTACTTTTTTGTTCCTTATATTCATGTATATGTAACTTTTTACTTGTGACAGTGATGAATGTTAATACAGGGAGTAGCCTTGACAGGTCAATGACCTTTGCTACTCTCTCACACCCACTTCATCACAGTGTACACATCTTTTCTCATTTGAATGTTGTTCTTAAATCGTTTATTTCTGCATACATTGTATTTTTTTAAGGGATGTGAAATAAATTGAATTTGTATGTGAATGTGAATTTCTATTCTTACCAGCCTGACTAGTTCATCCTTGACTAATCTTGTGATCTCAGCTTTGGCCTTCGACACAGCTCTGTCACTGACACCTGAAAATGAAGTTTTAAAAGAAAAAAGAGACTTAATATTTCAGAAATCCCATAAGATTTACTATTTAAATTTTCAAGATCCATACAGATTCTGCAACTTCATTGAAACATACATTCATGTTACACACACACACACACTCTCTCTCTCTATTGCTCTGCTGTACAGCAGGTTTTAAGCATGAACATCACTCCATGTTTTCTGCCTTGAGCTCTTTCCTTCACCTTTTGGTATGTATCGTTTCCTTTGATACCATCCAACATCATAATTCTTTTCCTTCCGTTCTGCCATCACTAGCCATCCTTTAAAGCCGCACTGCACTACTTATAACTACTTGCGCATTATGTATAGCAAAATGCCTAATCAGTGCCTGTTGGTCCCCCATGATCCCCTTTTTCTTATATTAATTGAGAGCTGATTTGATGAGATAACCACCTGTCAGTGACCTTGCAGGGAGGTCTAATCCCCCCCCCTAGCCAAACTAGTGCAGACGGGCTTTAAAGCTCAAAGACCTTCCTCCTCTCTGAATACAACTCTTAACTTTTCAGATTAAAGATCACAACTGAGAGATCATTCAATCCAGTCAACATCCTCAAATCACATTCTTTTCCAATAAGTTTGATCTCATGTAGTATTGGTTCAGTCTCAATGAAATACTAATACTACCACCACTACTACTAATAATACACTGATATAGCACCATCTATCTTGTAAAACTATTCTGTGGCGCATTGCGTCTCAATGTTATCTGACATTATCAACTATAATTTCATCAATGTAAAATATTGTATGTAATATGGTATTTAATTCAATATATTTTATTTACAATGTATTTTAACATTTGTATGACATGTTAAAATTCAGTCTTTGTACTGAAAAACATGTTCAAATAAACCTTTATTTGATTGAATTGAAAAAATGAAATGAAATGAAAGTAAAAAAGAAGAAATACAAAATCGACTACAGGATAATACAAATTGTGTTGAATTACACTCAGGACTTCAGTTAAACAGTACTTCAAAGAATACAAAAGGTAATTGTTTAGTCTACTTCATAATTATGTTGATGCTAATTCTGATTGTTTAGTCATCACAGTGCTTCATAAACATAACCAATATTTAGATAGGTAGAGGATCTTACTTTCGATAGCCAGATAAAGCTTTCTTTCTCCTTCCTTGGGTTCCTTGCCAGGAGCGAAGTACGTCCCTCTGATCGTGATCCCTGCTTCGCTGTAGTCCTGGATCTGGGCTAGGTTCTCCTGGAATACAAAATACAAATAAATAAATGTCATTGTCTATCCACAGCAGATATGTCTGTTATGTTGAGGGCCAGAAGGGTGTTAATTCTGTGTAAGATAATGAAATATAATGCCTTTCTAGCTCTAAGCTGAGGAGACACGAGGGCTCAGTGGTAGAGCAGTGGTCTTGAAAGCGCGAGGTCCTGGGTTCAAACCAAGTGCCCTTGGTAAGACAGGCATTTATCCTCATTACCAAGTCCCTCAGAGAGGACTTGAAGCCATCAGGCCCCTGGCTGCGTACTTACAATCATACACAGACTTTTAGCAGTCAAGTAAAATAAACCATCAAATCATTTAGTCTAATGAGGTAAATGTTAAAGTGATATGGATAGTCCTCATTGGGACCTATACAGGAATTTACAATAAGGATGTTTTTAGCCAGGAGAACATGCAGAATAAAGCCCTTATACATAGAAAACATCATATACACATCTTAACTGCCACCCCCCCCCCCCTTCTAGGATTGTTATCTAATATATTATTTATGACAAATTGTATTCCACGTTGGAGGTTTAAAACATGTATTAGGCCACAATTTGAATTTAAATCTCTATTATTTTGGGCCAAAGAGCGTTAACTTGGCTGTTTCACTTGTAACTATCCCTGTAGTCCCACATATAGAATTCAGTGTGGCCCCTGAAACCAAACATTTAGTCCCATTCATTACCTTTGATGTAACCTTCCACCTGGCAGTTTGAGGGAAGTCATTGATCTCCAATTCCTCCTCGTATTTCCTGAAGGTTGGTTTAGGTTGTTCCTCCTCCTTCTCTTCTTCATTAATCTTAGGAATGTAGTTGAGCTTGGCGTTAAGTTTGGCAGCCATTTGCTCGGCTCTAGTGAATGTCTGTGTCAAAGGTCATCAAAAATTGAAAAGTGATGGTCAGGTACATGTACATCATTGATTTAGGTCATAAAATAAAATAACCTATTTAAACAAAAATGCTTAAAATATAAATAAAATATCCTTTGTATGTAGGCTTATACACATCTGATTGTGGATTATCAAAAATAGATTCAAAGTGCATTTATTGATACACCTGTCGGATGTAGGGGTTTCCTTTATTCTATCTCTCTCTCTCTCTCTCTCTCTCTTACTTTCTCTTCCTCTCTATTGAAGACTTTACGACATACACTGGTTACGGAACATTGACCATGAGCAGCTCCTTTAATCATTTTCTCCTTTTCTTCCCCCCCCCCTCTCTTTCTCTCTATCTCTTTCTGTCTATCTCCCTCAACCCCTATCTCACTATCTCCCTCGCTATTCATGTCTCATGTATGCTCCACAATGGGAACTAACCGATACAGAAGGTTGTCCTAGCGTGGCTCCTTTCATCACGGCATGCGTTGCTTGCTGAACCATATCCACACCCCTCTCACTCTCCAGGTTCTTATTAATCTTGGCTGCCATTCGCTTAGCCAGGCTCAGCATGGCCTGATTGGCCCCAGCGGGCAGGGTAGTGGCGGCTCCAGCCGGGGCCGCGCCCGGTGCCGCGCCCTGTGTGGCAGAGTTCGCCTGCGGTTTCTGGACGGGGATCTCGTCCGCTGTAACGTCCTTGACGCGTCGCTTTGATGCAAACATAGTCTCGATCTTCTCGTCGATCTGCAGAAATGTGAAAGTATAGTGTATCATACCTATTGGTATAGCTTCTTCCTGGGTCTCACCTTATAACAAGTTGCAATTGATCTATGAAAATGCAAGATCTTGAGGCAATGGTCAGGCATTGATAGACCATATTTTACAATGAAATATATATCACAAGATGCTCCTCAAATCAAGTTATACAAAATTCTTTTTGATTTTAAA
Source organism: Strongylocentrotus droebachiensis (assembly GCA_035222895.1). Taxonomy (NCBI): domain Eukaryota; kingdom Metazoa; phylum Echinodermata; class Echinoidea; order Camarodonta; family Strongylocentrotidae; genus Strongylocentrotus; species Strongylocentrotus droebachiensis. The sequence continues at coordinate 27,318 of JAVYIG010007026.1, read as the reverse complement.
TTTCAAGAGTTCTGGGATTACAATGTACATTCCTATTTGTTATACAGTGAATTACAATAATGACAATAACAGCTATTAAAGGTGATATTGAACAATATCCTTTCAAATCATTACTATTACCCCGGCTTTAGCCTAGCTGTCCTAAGGAAGTGAAATTATTTCTACCAGGTATCCATTTAAATGTAAATTGATGTCTTGCCCAAGGAAATTGTGCTAGATGATTATGTACCAGAATTTTTGATAAATGAATCTTTTTAAAAGTGACTCTGTAACTTTGTCTCAGATTCTGAAACAAAATCCCGGATTTAGCTCATGCTGCAATCATGATTACAAACCTTTAGGTCAGTCAGACTTTTACAAGCCGATCACCTGTCTGATTATCAAGATATTTATGATTGGAAATCAAAACCAAACGGTTTTCATAATTCTACAGTCTATTGGGGAAAACGAGTATGGTAAAATGTAGGGCCATGCATCTCAGATTTAACATTGTTAAATGATCCCTTAAAGGTTTGGTTTTCCCAAAGGAGTGTAAAGTAGTTTTGAGGGATAAATGTTATTCTTACATCCATTCCTGCATCTTCATCATCAGAGTCTTGTAGACCGAGAGCGGCCCTCTGTAGTTTCTTCTTCTCGTTGGCTAGCTCTCTCTCAGTGTCGTCAAACTTGAAGCCTTTCCCACTGAAGCCACTGTTTTTAGTCACCTCTTTTCCTTCCTAAATAACAGGGGATAAAGAAAATGAGCATGTTCCAATTGAATCCCAAATCAGCATCTGAAATTCTGAAACTCTAAATTTTCATATCAAACTATAAATTACAGAAATCATAATAACATTCTATTTATTGACCAGTTATTTTAGAGCCATCAAACATTAAACATCAAACTGTTATTTCTGATTACCTATTTTCTTTCTTTAACAAAATTTAAGACTTAAAGGCCCACTGCACTACTTGTAGCTACTTGCGCCCTCTATATAACAAACAATGCCTAATCGGTGACCATTGGTCCCCCATGATCCTTTTTTGCTTATGTTAACAGAGAGCTGAGTTGATGAGATAACCACCTGTTAAGTGACCTTGCAGGGCAGTCTAATCCCTCCTGTAAACTAGTACAGATAAGCTTTAAACAGGATTTAAAGATAGATCAAAAAAGTGTATTTGCATTATCAACATTCAACAATTACAAACAAATTAAAATCCAAATTTAAATAATCTTCACCAAAGTCCAACTACAATCAAACCTGTCTATAAAGACTACCCAAGGGAGACAAGAAAAGTGGTCTTTATAGGCAGGTGGCCTTTACGTTCAGGTTCCTGTAGTACATGTCTCAATGAGAAACCATTTTCAAGGGAAACAGAAAACATGGTCTTTGTAGAGAGGTGTTCACTAAAGCAGGTTTGACTGTACCAATGAAATTCAAGGTTGAAAGGAGGCCCTGATTGCTACTCACAGATTTCTGCTGATTGCAGTAGAAGCTCCACATCTCAGTCAGCTCCTCAGGTACCTTAGCACCGCTCAGCTCAAACGCCTTGATCACATCTCCAGCATGATTGGCCTGCTCAGGTGTTAGGAAGGTGTAGGAGAACCCCTTGTTTCCGGCACGCCCTGTGCGCCTAAAATACAAAAGACAATAATCACAGTCCTATAAATCAATCTTTGAATCCTTGACAGATATATAATGGATTTTGCCTTAGAACCACTCAGCTCAAACGCCTTGATGACATCTCCTGCATATATTCGGCCTGTTCAGGGGTTAGGAGCGTGTAGGAGAACCCCTTGTTTCCTGTGAGCCCTGTGAGCCGAAATGCTACCAATAGCACTTGTCCAAAATGTACTGTATTTTGGAGTTTGGTCATCAAAGCTACTGTTTGGTAACTATTATACTGGCATAAAACAAACTGATAAACAAATGTATGCATAATGCACTACTGTTTTTGAAAAATAGGTACATGGATCAGATAATGTGACAAATTTGGTTGAAATTGCTGATTAAAATTGCACTTTTTATTCATTTTTTTAAAACAAAACATAGAAACCACTGAAGCCAACTTACTAAACCCAACCTAATCTGATTTAAATGTAATCAATTTCAGTCCAATTTAATCCAATCCAACCCAATATAATTCCATTCATTCAATCATTCATGAACCAACAATGGTTGGGGCAATCCAACCAGACACAATCTAATATCTAATCCAATCCAATCCCAATTCAAGCTAATCCAATTCAATCCAATCTAATATGGTGTCTTTCAGTCCAAATTAATATCATTCTATCCAAGTAAATTATTTCCATCATTCTTGACGGGCGTTGTGGCGTGCGCCTCTAATCCAGCTAACATGGAAGTTACAAACTAATTCAGGAAAAGACGCAGGTTCGAAACTGTGTCACGTCTTTTGGATGGTGACGTTAAAGGTCGGTCCCCAGACATAAATAATCATATCTATCTGATTGAAACACCTCTGTAAAAACCCAATTACACACACACACACTCACCCAACTCTGTGCACGTAATCCTCGTAGTGGTTAGGACAATCATAGTTGATAACAAGGACAAGGTTCTTCACATCCAAGCCTCTGGCTGCCACAGATGTTGCTACCAGGATCTTCACATTTGCAGCTTTGAAATCCTGAATAAAAGGGATTAACAAGATGGACATTAGTCACTGCCGCGGAACTAATGTCCTTTGGCAAGACATTGATCTACATTTGCCACACTCAACACAGGTGATGTAAATGGGTACCTGGCAGGAATTAATTCCTTGAAATGCTAGAGCGCCGTAATGGCAGCCGCGCTAAAGCCAGGGTAATAATCTCCCTCTGGGCCTCAGAATAGTTTACTAGATCAATGGCGCATTACAAATGCTGTAGTATTATTATTATCATACATGTAGCTCCACTCTGCACAACCCTATAAGCTCACTAGCCCATAATATCTCCAAGATTAAAGTGTCATAATCATAGTAAAATAAGTAATTCAGAGGAAAAAAATCATATGGTCTTGAGCAATAGGTTTGCTGACTCCTCTTTCTCAATTCAATCCAGTGCAACTCAACACAACCTAACCCAATCTAATCTATTCTAAATAAACAGATCATTGGAGCAAAGTTTTAATGGTGTCCCTGTCATACTGATCTATAACTTCATGAATGACTAGACAGGAATCGGACGCCTTTATGAGGTCTCTAAGCAGATTGTTTGCAAAAGTCCTCCTTCTTACCCGTATATACACCAACCCAACCCAAACTAACTGCACTGAAGGAAACTCAATCCTACCCAACCCGAACAACTCTAAACCACCAGGTTCTGAACCAAATAAGGTACTTAAATGATGGAAATCTCTGTCGTACCAATCTATACCACCATGCAGTACTATAAAAGGATAGATAATGATCTCATTGATAATACATTGCAAAAAGCCTTCTTAAAAGGAATAAGTGGTTGTACTGAACACAACATGGTTATGCATGAAGTACTTTCCCATGCAAAGAGAAAAAATCGATCCATTCATGTTACATGGTTTGACTTGGCTGACGCTTTTGGGTCGGTTAATCACAAGTTAATCCATTTTACCCTACAAAGACATGATTTTCCACCTTTGATTCAATGTTATATTAGGAACCTGTACAGTTCGTTGTCAGGTCGAGTCCGAACAAAAGAATGGGTCTCTAACGAATTTCAATTCCAAAGGGGAATTTTCCAAGGGGACCCTTTGTCTCCCTTAGTGTTCATACTATGTTTTGATCCGATTATTCAGTTTTTGAAGGTCAATTCGACGTTTGGATACGATTTGGACGGAGAACGCATTATAACCGCACCTTTTGCGGACGATTTCTGTTTGATCACCCGTAACAAGCGATCTCACCAAAGATTAATGAATGAGATTGACCAACATATTAAATCGATGGATCTCCGTCTCAAGCCGTCCAAGTGTCGATCATTGTCCTTCTCATCTGGTAGATTCAGTGATGTTACATTTTCAGTTGGTGATGACCAAATATCCTCAATCGGTAATGAAGTACATAAATATCTCGGGGCTGTTATTACCAAGAACCTTACTTCTTCAGACATTCATGAATATCTCTCTAGCAAAATAGAAAAATGTTTGAAGAATATTGATACCTCTCTCGTTCGTAATGAGTACAAACTAAAGGTATATTCACGTTACTTATTGCCATCATTAAGATTTGACCTGACAGTGAATGATATGACATATACCCATTGTAAATCGTTAGATATGCTTTCAAATCGCTTTGTAAAGAAATGGTGTGGTCTAGCACGACCAGGAACCTTAGCATTCATTCATATGCCAAATGGATTAGACATCCCGTCCATTTCCGATTTGTACAACCAATGTCATTCTCTTTCGTACATATCCATGAGGGTGAACGGGGACGATTTGGTGAATCATTGTTTAGACTCTCAATTACAACGTGAGTCGAAATGGGTGAGGAAAAAATCCACGATTGTAAAAAGTAATGAGGTTTACTCATCTGTTGAAGGGCATCCAACACTCAAAGAAAAGAAAAGAGAGGCAAAAAAAATCTTAACTCACGAAGTCTCTACCATTGAGCATCATGTATAATTTGCCAGTGAAAGTCCTTAAATTTCTCGTAAATGCTGTTAGCGATACTGTAAACACAAGGGCAAATCTACTGAGATGGGGCAAATCTGCAACAAACAAATGCAGGCACTGCGATTGTGTTGAGACACTAAACCATGTTCTTAATTGCTGTTCACTATTCCTATCTCAAGGGCGATACACCTGGCGCCATAACAATGTACTAAAATGCTTCGTAGAATTCATCACAGAAAATATTTCGCCCGATACAAAAATCCTTCATGATATTCCCTATTTAATCGGCTACTCCCCTGTCTCAACAATCCCATTGTCTTGTACCCAAACAAACCTGAGACCTGACCTTTGTATCTACGATGAAAATAGTAAAAAAATCATGATCATGGAACTGACAGTCCCATTTGAACTTAGAATCGATAAGGCCCATCAATATAAAGTTGATAAATACTCGTCCCTCGTCAGAGACATTGAAGATAATGGCTATGAGGTAGAACTTTTGGCAATTGAAGTCGGTTCTCGTGGGTTCATTTCATTAAGCAATACCCAGAGACTAACAAAGATGCTGGGCTACTTGCATAAACGGAACACAAAGCAATTTCGGGACAAACTCAGTAAAATGGCCCTTGTGTCGTCCTTTGCAATTTATTGCGCAAAGGGTGAACCCTCATGGCAAGACTGTAATAATCTGTAATAACTGGTTACTAAATGATAATAATCAATAATAATATTAATAATAATAATAATAACGATATTATGTGAAATAGTAATAATAGTAATAATAATAATACTAATAATAATAATAATGACGTGATGATAATAATAAAAATAAAAATAATAATAATGATAATTAAAATGACTATGATAATGATGATAATAATAATAATGATAATAATTATAATAACAATGATAATAATAAAGCTAATAATTATTATAATAACAAAATTAAAAGTGCTTACAAGTAATAAAAAGGGCTATCGTGGTGCAACCGTGGGCTGAATGCATGCCACTGAACATGTTATATTTTGTTGCATCACGTGAGCCCTCTATTCCTCCAAAACGATTTTGTATACATTAATTGAGTAAACTGAATTATAAATTGTGTATCTTTTTTAATCCGAAACGAAACCGTTTGGCATTAACACAACTACTGTTAAAGATCTCGGCAATCATGTTTTATAACATCTTTATGTCTTATATGTTTTGTATTGTATGCCCTGCTTTGGCAGTTATGAGCCATGACCTGGACTACTCTTATTATATGTCTGTGACTGTGCAATTCTTTTATGTTTATACCATGTTCCTTTATTGAAGATTGATAATAAAGTGATACAAAATAAATATGAGGTCTTTGAGCAGCAGATCTGTAAAACTCCTCGCTCTAAACCAACCTGACTAATCCTAACCCACTGGAACCCAAACAACTCTAAACCAACAGGTTCTGGAGCAAATTAATTATCTGTATGATGGAGTCTCTGTTGTACTGATCTATACCTCCATGCAGGGCTAGGCAGGGATAGGATACCTTCACGAGGTCTTTGAGCAGCAGATCTGCAAGACTCCTCTCTCTAACCAACCCGGCCCATCATAACCCATTTCAACCCGAACAACCATAAACCACCAGGTTCTGAAGCAAACTAGTTACCTGAATGATGGAGTCTCTGTCGTACTGGTCTATACCTCCATGAAGAGCGAGACAAGGATAAGATGCCTTCATGAGGTCTTTGAGCAGCAGATTGGCAAGACTCCTCTCTCTTACCAACCCGACCCATCCTCACCCACTTCAACCCGAACAACTATAAACCACCAGGTTCTGAAGCAAATTAGTTACCTGGATGATGGAATCTCTGTCGTACTGGTCTATACCTCCATGCAGGGCTAGGCAAGGGTAAGATGCCTTCATGAGGTCTTTGAGTAGGAGATCTGCAGACTCTTGCTTCTCCACAAAGGCTAGGATCTGGCCTTCATCGTAGTAACCCAACAGCTCGAGTAGCTTCAGGAACTTCTGATCCTCCTCCAGAATCATCTGCAGTTTACAGGATGATGAGAAAATAAGAGTTTATTGCAATAAATGCCATTTCAATGTTATGATCATCAAAATCACCATCATAAAAAATAAAAATAAAAATCGCCATCATAAAAAATACAAGCACTAGTATCTTCTCAATCGTAATCAACACTTATACCCATACCAATAAACCCACCATTTTACCAATAACATCTCCATCTCAGTTATTACCAACTCCGCTATAAACCATTACCGATTCCTCAATCACTTATAGAATGTCGAGGAATGGTCATAAAATTAATTTGTGAAAGGAACACTCCAGATTTTATCATAAATAGTTTATCACGTAGAATGGCATATGAAGTTTGGAATCTTAACAACTTTAATAAAGTGACAAAATCTAGCTGAATGGGACAGCACAAACATGGGACAGCACAAACATTTGGCATCAGAGTTTTGTATAAATGTGTAAGCGTTTTTAGTCATATCTGAAGTATCAGACCACTTCAAGGGCAAGCCTTTTAATGTGATATTGCTGGTATGATGTTCTTTCACACTGGAATATAAATGATGACAAAAAACACAAATTAATTTTCACTTTAACAAGAACTCCAACTTCTTCCTAAATCTGACTTACAGCATGTTGAGTGACGTCGGAGCACACCACACTGCGACCTCCAACTTGGACTTCAATAGGCTTGGTCAAGATCTTCCTGGCTAAGGCCTCCATCTGTCTGGGAAACGTGGCTGAGAACAGAACCGTCTGTCTGTCAGGGCGGATGTTGTCTACAATCTTCATCACCTGGTGGATTGGAAGAAATATTCAAAGGCTTATCATTGAACTCTACATGTAAAAGCACCTTCTTAGAAGTTTGACAATTGTTTAAAACTTATCGTGATGGTAATGTGCCTTCAAAAATAAACATGAACATTCTTCACGTTTCTCAAATTTCCACTTCTTAAACCAGAATTAAAACAGAACATAATAGAATAAGCTTCACAACTCTTAATTCTTCACTTTTTCTATTATCATTTATGTTATAAATGTACATGATTCCTTATATGACATTTTGTTAATCTTGCATTAAACTGTGATTTAAAGAATCACAGAAAATTGGAGTAATGTGAGTTATGTGCTTGTAGACTAACAAACATCTTAAAGTTGATTGATTCCTTAAAGGTACTATGTCCCATTTGCAGGCCCAAAAAATGAAAAAGTTAAATTCCAACTGCATTTGAAAGATAATACTAATTTAGAACTTCCCTAAAAAAGGTGGGGCTTGAAAATGTCTTCAAGTGGGAAACTAATGACTATTAGTTGTCAAATCCACTTTAGGGCTATAGAGCCCAAAAGTAATAGTCTTGATTTTCAGACAATTGTACCGAATGGTCATATGTTTTATGCTGCGCAAAGATTCAATCAGTTTAATCTTGGCCATCACAAGAAGTGGGTTATTGATGTAGACAAATGCTCATGTACCCTTTACAACTCTTTTCATGTATGTTATTACCACAGAAGAAAAAAAGCCAGTCAGTCACTCAATAGTGTCTGACAGTGAAGTCTAGCAAGTAAACAGGTTTCCTTGCATAATTTGAATATGAGGACACTGCTAACGTTTAAATTTCACAGATAGGACATACATGACATATTCATAATTCCTGCTATAGTTCTATAGAATTTGAGGTTGGCTGCAAAAGGGACATAGTACCTTTAAATGGAAATATATATATTTTGTTAATGTAAGAAAAACTAAACGATCCAAACCAAAGGTTGTTATGTTCTTTACATAAAGCAATCACAATGGCCTAGTGGTTCTGATTTACCTGAGGTTCAAAACCCATGTCAAACATTCTATCAGCTTCATCCAAGACAAGGTATGTACATCGACAAAGATTTGTGACGCGACCTGCAAATATTTACAGATGTCAAAGATAGAAATGAAAGAGAATGGAAAAGAATTAGAAGTGCATGAAATAATATATTTCTACCAGCTCTTACAATAACTAATAGTCATATTTGTAACAAATATTATTTATCATTCATCAGTATTGAATGTGGGCATGTCTAATCTTAGACTAGTAACAAATTTTAGAGTAGTTTTTATTGCTTTATATTGGGACAAATAAGTACTTTACAAACAAACATTAGATATCTTAAATATCTTACAGTCTAGACATCACATTTTCCTTGTTGAAGTTTTACCACAAATCTACTTATTTGAATAAAATGCTATAATGCTCAATATCACAAATAGATGCTTCACTAAGGAGAATACACTCCAGCATAAGGAAACTGAAATGCCATCTAATTCAACCCAGTCATTCTTAATCAGCGTACTTCACAATTATCATAATTCTAAGGGTTCTGTGCTCCACCCAAAGGGTCACATGACCAAAGAGCTCCTCCGATGATCTATTCCTCTGCGTCTGAGTGCCCTTTGGCACCCGACCTTTGACCCTTAAAAGCAGCTGCATCATCGATGTCATCATCACCATCATCTAGAGTTCAGGGAGGGAAACGCAAGAGAAACATTACTCCTCGCATGTGTGGATAACTCAACCTTAACATTTAAAAGCCAAGAACATCATCTCTTTTCTTGAGTTACATACAATAAAAGTTAATTTCCCAATCATACATTTATATCACACCTTCAGTGGATTACTCAACCACCTTTCAACAAAAACAAAGATCTTATTTTTCCTTGCATTACATAAAAAGATTATGTTCGAAATCCCAGAATATACCTTTAATGTTCCCAAGTTACCAATCAACTTACATGTATATCATGGGAACCTTTATAAATAATAGACAGATCTCGAATTCATTTTTAGGAAGAAGAACATAGTGGTCTATTATTGCAACTCTAATGTGGATTTTTGATGTAATGCCTATATGGCGTAATATGTTACAAAATGGATTTTTAAGATGACAATATGTCTTGACGACTGCTCCATTACTCTTATCCAGTGCTGAAATGAAAACAATATTTCATTAATAAGGTGACATTGTAAACTCTCGTACATTGTAAAAGATTTAAAAATACAGAATTCATTTACCCAATACACAAGTTTACAGTTACAACAGTGCGCATGTGCAGACATGGGCGCCATTTTAATTTACGAGTAAACAAACCGAATGACCTCTAGTCTAGAGGTCAGTGGTTTATGTGTAAATTAAGATTGCGGCCATGCAAATTATGATGTGAGCGCACAACGCAGTGCGCGGGCATTGATGTCATCATAATTTGCATGGGCGCAATCTTAATTTACGCATAAACCACTGACCTCTAGAGGTCATTTGGTTTGTTAAATCGTAAATTAAAATGGCGCCCATAACCGTAAACTGGTGTACTGACATTTTACTACCCCTGTCATACTGACAAGACCAATACTAGACCAACAACAGTCAAAATAAAACATCTCGATACTCTCTCAATGGCCGAAATGGGTCTGATTTGAGTCGGTTTGGTGGTGTGATTGACATAAGACACACTACATCTTATAATACAAAGCAAAAAATTGTAAGCCTTTAAGAGCAATAAAACATGATTACCGGTTCTTATCAATCTAATAACTATGGATGTTTATTGAACATGTGTCTAGCTACAATGTCTAGCATCACAATGTCTTTTCCCTAATAATTGTTACAGACCTTTATATGATGCGACTATACATGTGAACCCAACATGATTTCATTGTCTCTATTTGGTACCATTTAGAAAGTTAATTAACATATTACGCTTGGAAATTTTAAATATGTACACGTGTAAAAACCAAATCTGATCATGATAGTTACACAGCAGTATGATATCTATGTATTGACAGGTGAGTTTCCCTATAACAAAACTGTGTTACCAGTCTTGGAACTCATAAGAATGCATACTATATAATATATTTCATATCTTTAAACATACAACACTCCAGCAATAAACCATCATGAGATAAAATGTAAATAACCAATTTCTTTCTATACCATAGCAGTTTATTATTAAAATGTGTAAAAGTAATTAACATCAAAAGTTGGTGCAAATTTATTTGTCTCCAACAACTTACGTGTACATGTATTTTTAGAGTACAATCATTCCCTATGGGGACCTTATGTGAGGGTTACCAATGATTTGCGAAATGCTATTCATACATGAAACATGTCATTCCTGAGAGATATGGTACCATTCTTAGAGTACAATCATTCCCTCTGGGGATCTTACGCGAGGGTTACCAATGATTTGACAAAATGCTATTCATACATTATATGTCATTACTGAGAGATATGGTACCATTCTGCCAACCTATCATTACCTATGGGGACCTTATGTGAGAGTTACCAATGATTTGACGAAATGCTATTCATACATTATATGTCATTACTGAGAGATATGGTACCATTCTGCCAACCTATCATTACCTATGGGGACCTTATGTGAGGGTTACCAATGATTTGACAAAATGCTATTCATACATGAAGCATGTCATTCCTGAAAGATATGGTACCATTCTGCCAACCTACCATTATTAGCTCCCAGCATGTCAATCATTCTCCCCGGCGTACACACAATGATCTCTGCTCCACGCTTCAACTCTGCAATCTAGTCAGGAAGAAAAAGAAAGAAAAAACAGTGATATTTGATGAGTTCATCCATCGGAAGGAAAAGTAGAACACTTTACAACATGTCTCAAATGTCCTCTCATTTATTCATTCATTTTATTTCCAATTCTCGTAAAAAATAAATTCAACAATATATTATACATATAAGACCATATATAAACAATACAAAGAATATGGAGGAGTCGGCAGAGGCCAATAGCCTTTCAAAGGCCAGGCTCCAATGGTTGCAGATCATTTTACAAAGTAAAGAGAAAAGAGAAAAGAAAGAGTTGGTAGTCCATTTCAACATATCTATGAATGGGAATTCACAGGAAAAGCCTGCCATTTTTAAAGTTTTGATAATAAGCAAGGTGCCAAATAATTCCTGTGAATCATCATGATCAGCATCATCATCATTAGCTTCATTTACACTGCAACCAAAATCATTGATTTTTATCACATTCAGGTGTTTTGCCGGTAGTTGCAATAGCAGTAGCACCTCCAGGCAAACGGGATGAAAAATAGAAATTGAAAAATCCACCGCTGGAGTGTGGTTTTTTAAATGCCTGCCAAAGTTTCACTGATTTTTGAAGTGTAATTGCAAACTTTCATAAGATACCAATTTTTGCCCACATGACTCTCCTCTCTTCCATACTAATGCATGCAGGGCATATATCAGTCGCGCATGGAATTTAAAAAATATAAAGATTTTTCAAAATGGTGTTTGGGATGAATAAATGGGCCTAAAATCACCATCAGCATCAGCATTAACTATACAAAGGCAAATGTAATGAACATGTAAATTGCCCTAAACTTTACCAACCACATAAAAGATACCTGATCTTTGTATTACGCTTATTAATTAAGCTGGGATTAGTCCTCATATCAAGGATAATTATAGTTCCAATGTTTGTTATTTTCATTTTTTCCACAATGCTTGGTAACATACATGTATGGTAAACTGAATAACCATTTACCTAGGACTTGCCCACAACTGAATGCTACGGTCACAAAGATTCGTATAAACGATAATTTCGTACAAATCTCCCTGTTTTTCCATTGTCTTCCCGAATTTCCATTGTCTGAAAATCGTTTGTACGGCGTTCGTAGCAGTTCATAATGGCATTTGTGACCGAGGCTATACACGTACTGCTTTTCCTTTTTGAAACATTCAGGTGAATTTTGCTTGAGTCTAGCACTTAATTTATACTGTACCTGTTCACTGATGCCCGTGCCGCCGTACACGCATACTGCCCTCAGTCCCATCGATTTGGTGAACTTCTTGCACTCCTTGAAAATCTGCATGGCTAATTCTCTTGTAGGAGTCATTATCAAAGCTAAAATGTGTTGACAAACAAGAGAAGGTCATAGTATTGACAACTCTTGGATACAAGATACAAGATATTTTATTTGGTATTTGCAAACAAGTTACATAGAAATTTGTTTTCCACTGGCGTTACAGTAATATTCAAGAAAATACATAATTACAAGAACTAAATACATCACGTTTATAGAATGAAATAGATGAAATAAGAAACAAATACATGCAAAAGATAATGAAGCGACAAAAATGGTCAATGGTACTTCAAATCATGAGTTTCAAAATTAAGCCTTGGTCATTGGTATTTCAAATCATAATAGTTTCAGTATTAATTAATTTACGACGCAGAAGTTCAACGTTTAACCTGTGAGTTGAATTTATGAACAGAGTCAGGTACAAATGAATATCTGAATCGTGAAAGGCGGGTTGGGGTGGGGCGAAGTCGGATACTAGAACGATTAAATGAATAAAATAAATGAAGTGGATGGGTATTGTCTTTCATGATTGAACAGACCTTATCAACAATTTGCTCGCTACAATGAGACTCAACGGAAGCTAATTCTACCCCAATTATGCGTTGTGCTATTTTACGTGGCCTTTCCAATTTTTTCTTGTCCTGTTTTGAGAGATTGCCAGATGAACATATATTGAAAAGCAGGACACTCTTTATTATTGAATTGTAGAACAGGGTCAGTTACATCAAAATGTTCAGAAAATGTGGGCTTTCCAGGAAACACAAAGAGTTAACTCCACCCAACACCCCATTGAAGTCAATGGCTAGTGAAACATAGACTTCACTCCTTAAATCTCAAGTGCTCAGTGACACATAAACCACTTTTTCTCAAAATGGCCAAAATGGAGTTACATCTTTGTGTCACTTAAGCCTCGGTCACAAATGCCATTACAGCTGCTACGAATGCTGTACGAACGATTTTCAGACAATGGAAATTTGGGAAGACAATGGAAAACAAGGCAGATTCGTACAAAATTATCGTTCGTACGAACCTTTGTGACCCCTCGAATTGTAACTTACTAATAGGTCCATCTTCTGCCTCCAGAGGATCTTGATCCATGATGTGTCTGAACATGGGTAGGAGGAAGGCCATAGTCTTCCCACTCCCCGTCTTGGCGATACCAATGAGGTCACGCCCGGACATGATGGCTGGGATGGCTTGGCACTGGATGGGAGTCGGCTTCTCGTAGTTACTCCTGATAATTATATGCAAGCGAAATAATAATAATAATAATAATGGTGGCTTCTTATATAGCGCACATGTCCGTCACGTTGTGACGCTCCTGGCGATGCCCTGATTATTACCCTGGCTTTAGCAAGGCAGCCAATGCGGCGCTCTAGCATTTCAAAGAATCAATTCCTGTCAGGAACCCATTTACATCACCTGGGTTTGCCTTATTTTTCTGTGATATTTTCATTTTTTCTTTGAATATGGCATACAAAAGGCTACCCATGGTTTATATTTCTTAGAATGGATTAATCAAAATGTTTTGTGTTCAAATAACACTGAAAAAAAGTTCCATATGGATATTTTGTTCCCAACTGTAAACAAGATTGCACCCATGCAGTAACAAGGGTCTGAAACCACCCGACATATTTTTCTATGGTCCGATGAAAAATCTCATCTCAGAAGCAAATTGAATGATATTTTCACAAAGACTGCTTTGATCGGCCTAATACTTTATAGGTACAGTCAAACCTGTCTATAGCGACCACCCAAGGAAAACACAAAAAGTGGCCTTTGTAGACCGGCTCCTTTAGTACATGGTTAAATAAGAAACCATTTTCAAGGGAAACAACAAATGTGGCCTTTGTAGACAGGTGGTCACTAAAGCAGGTTTGACTGTACTTTAGAAACTGCATTTTCCAGAAAATAGTAAAGTATTTGGGGCAACTCCAGATTTTCTAAAGCATAAGGGGCACACTGTCTTAGAGCTGAAGGAATAACTTACTTCTTTAGGACTGTTAGAACTCTCATCGACACGCCACACTGCACCCATGAGTCTACAGGTTTGGGGCATCCTTTACCACGCACCTTAACACCTTCCAGATCAGAACGTCTCTTGTCAACCTCTGTGTAAATACAAAGAAGAGGCTTTTTAAAGTCACATTTTTATATATGATATAATATTCAGTTTAATCTAGTGCTTGCTTTTCCTCCACACCGTGTATTATAAGAAGCCCATAAAAAGTATAATTAATTTTGTGATATAGTATGATTCATGTGTTTTCTTTGTAATCAATCTAATTACTGGTATATTTTTTTTTATGTATGTATTATTCAATTACTAAATGATGGAGGTAAAAAAAAACCCACTCAAAGCCATGTGCATCAGTGTACATTTTGTGGCAAATTGGTTACTTAGCACTACGACGCTACGATCGACAAGCGCCTTCGCTTCTTTTCTACAAGTTATACGTTTACTACTTGCAGAAATGACTGATCTACATAAGGAGCTACAGAAGCTACTGCAGCCTTGCTCTCCTTTTCCAGACGAGCAGCAGTTTTTTTACCAGCATTGCCGGCTGGAGGGATGATTCATTAGGCCGTCGCAAGGCCCCCTGCTGCAGCGTGAGCACACCCCGCATGTAGCGTTGGAATACCGCCTGATGCATTTTTACTGACGGGCTTACGAATCAGACTGCCAGTGGCCGCCACAAGGCCCCAAACTTGTGGATATTTGAGTGTAAAAATAAATCAAATCAAATCAAAATAAATCAATTCAAATCAAATGAACTTCTCCGAGTTAAACTCAAGATAAATTTGAAGGGTATCCAAGGCAGACCAAACTACACGTCAATTGCCCAGTGTCGGGTTAACTCAAATGTATGGCAGATCCCAAAAAAAAGAAACTTAAGTCGTCGACTCTAAGTTGCAAAAGGCACAGCTACTTTTCCTGACAGCAGGCAGCTGGTCAGATATGTCTGGTCATGAGCTTGCGAAGCTCATCCTCGACAGTATTATTTCCATTGGCTCGGAAAATGAAAAACTCAACATGAAACGGCAGGATTTGATCAGGCAAGAGCTTAATGCTACTTTCAGGCCCCTTTTTTCGGGTGAAACAGACAAGCAGGCTTCGGGCGTACTCTTCAGAGATAACCTTCCCCTTAGGTGCAAGGAATTGCATGATACGCTGAAGCTAGGTCTTGGGACACGTTCCCTCTTTTTCCAGCCATTGAAACGCAGATCTAAATCTGGCTCAAGAGGAGGTTACTCTGTAAAACGCTTCGTCCAGTACAACCCTTGATACAAGAACCAGAACGAAGAGGTCAATCTGATTTCCGTCCCCCAAACTTGCAACAGAACAGATATCAAGGCCCCAAGAACAACGAATGTTCCACTGGACAATGCGAACCAAATTCCTAATGACAGCATTTCTTTTGAGAAACTAACTCTGAAACTTGTTATGTTCATCGCCCTCATCTCTGGTAGACGATCACATTCAATTGCTCATATCATTACGCAAGACTGGAAAAAACATGGAAAAAACATGCTCTAGCACTGATCTTTAAACTAGTAAACAATTTGCTTCCTAAGTCATTTCCCTAACAGAATACACTTACGGGCTCTGGAATTCTGATAATAAGCTCACTTTAGAAAAACCCAAAACCAACTTTCAACAAATGGAATTTATCTATTCAATTATTCAACAACGCCTTATCTGGAATAATTTGTATTTTGTCAAATAACCGGCAATTTGAACTGGAGGTAGATGCATTGTACTAGTCCGTCACTCTCACCCTCTTCTTCTATCTCTCTTTTCTCACATTCTCCCTTTATTTTGTCAATTCCCATTATACTCTTCCCCTATGCCTATTGATTCAAATGACACTTTTTATAACACTTGTCAATGTCTGTTATTTGCATTTAATATGTTAGCTTTTTACTTAATTTTGTTCTTCCTAATTTATTCATATGAAACTTTTTACATCATATAGCTTTATGCTTGTTACTTTTATTTGATGCGCTAGATTTTTATCTAATTTTGTTTTATATACATGTATGTCATCTTTAAGTAGTTTTTCCTTTGTATCTATATTTAATTTGGAGTCTATATGATCTGTTTTATGTTTTTAACACAAACTTCATGAAAAGCAGTCTTTTAAGGCTGATGTGAGTTTTGCCGTGAATGAATAAATTCAAATCAATTCAAGACTCTACTACCTGTATATCAAATTTGTCAGTTTCCTTTTACATCAAGCAGCTGATAAAAACCAGCAAACGTAGTCAGCCGTCATACAGCTACCGGCCTATCTGGAGGACGAGCGGATATGTGTGCTTCAAACTCTACGAGAATATCTAAAAAGGACATTTGTCGACATAGTAGTCGATACCTTTTCGTATCCATTTATCGTCTTCATCGTAACGTTTCACTGCAAACTGTGAGCCGGTGGCTGAAAAAGGTCCTTCATTTTCGATGTTTAAGGGACATAGTACTCGTGCAGCATCAACCAACTGCTGCCTAAACCCAGATATTTACGGTATGTAATAATTATCCTGCTTATGTGCCATGTGAATGAATTATTCTAATAACTACAAAATACAAACTGGAAACTCACCTTCAGGGGTAAGACGAGCTAGCTCTGGCACCTCTACATAGAAGTCCTTCCTGTAGGGTGGGTAATCAATCTTTGAATGATCAACCTTGGCCAGTTCTTTCTTCTTCTTCTGCTCCAGAGCTGCCATTGTGTCCATCAGATTACTCTCCTTCTCTTCTTCAGAAGAATACTGCCGAGGGATAGAAGGTCAAAGGTCAATATAATTACTTAGGTTACATGTACAGTCAAACCTGTCTATAGCGACCGCCACAGGGAAACACAAAAAGTGGCCTTTGTAGACAGGTTCCTTTAGTACATGATTCAATGAGAAACCATTTTCAAGGGAAACAACAAATGTGGCCCTTCTAGACAAGTGGTCTTTGTAGACAGGTGGTCACTCAAGCAAGTTTGACTATACTATTTTACTTTTTTTAATACTTTTTTTCTTTCTACAAACTGATACCAAATTCATCAATATTCTTATAAATTACAGGAAGTTTACCTAAAAAATGATCGCAGGCAGATTTGGTATGTACGGTGTAATGCGAAATTGCATGAAATGGATACAAAGATCAGAAATGGTGCGACTTCAGCTGGATGCGCAATTGCGTTCGCGGCAGCTCCGTAACGGTCCCTTCTTTTACTTTTTAGCGATGCATTGGCATGAACTAAGATTAAGATCTATCGGCAGATGTTGTTTCATGAAGTTTAAAATATAAATTGTCTGTAAGATGTGTGGAAATGTCCTGTACCATAGTGGTATAGTTATTGCAGTCCCATATGTACAAATTTGTGCTGTTTTTTCATGGTTTTGACTTGGGATTTTTCACTCTTCCGCCGCAAAGGCCGTACCCCGACTTTTTGATATTTTCTCTTTCAAAAATACTGCAGCCTTTATGCCGGCAAATACGGTAATACAAATTTTTGGTATGGGGTCATGAATTTGGTTCAAATAAACATATTGGAAGCATATGCGGTCCTACAATATTCAGTGATCGTTGTCGCGGTTGAAATCGAGTCTAAAGTTATGAAATTGTAAATAATAAACTCTCATTAACTTTCTGCCATGTCGATATGTTTTTTCCTGTTGAGATGGGCCTGGATGTCATTCGCTCGCCCGTGGGCTATGCTTAAGTCAGATGAACACACTCGACATCTCGCACTGAATTTGTCCGTCTTTGATCGAAGAATACGTGGTATACGCTAGTATATTCTGGACGAAAATGTTGCCTTTTCCTGGCAGATTTAGCACTACAATTTGAAGTCGACCCCACGATGATGTGATTGTGTTGTCAATGTCCTGACTAGCGATTACTTGACCACGCTGCCGCGGTTACCGAATGCAGTAGTATGATATACACATGGCATCAAACTTTTGACTGAATTTTTCTTTTTTTAAACTTCCATTCTTTTAAGAATATCACAAATGGCGATAACTGACACTATTCATTTACACAAGTCATGTAGTGGTTAATATTTTACAACACAGTTATTTCACATTTTGGAAACTATGCACTGGATGTGTGCATAACGTATGCACCTATCGTTTCATTCACTTCAGACAACAAAGATTTGAATTGAATATAACCTACCTCCATGGCATCTTGATCATTCTCCATGAGTTCACCTTTCTTTCCTGATGTCACTATGACCGGCGTGGGCACCGGAACACTCTTCTTCTTCACCACTCCTGTTACCATGCTGAACTTAGGGGCCTAAAAAAGAATAGGACCAAGGAGTTCATGAAGTCATTAGCACTCTTTGTGAATGATAATGCAGAGAGGCCAACCTCTTGACAAAAAATCAGATTTTCATGAAAACTTGTCACTACCCCAAGCCAGTAAAATTGCAGAAAAATGTTTTGCTGGTAAGTATGGTCAAGTAAAATGTTTGCTCTTTCATTAAAATTTAATGAGAAAATTGCAAAGCAAGGTTTTTGTTGGGGTTGCGGGGGTTTACTTGTACATGCTTCTATGCGATTCCACGGTTTTTATGGGTTTAAAGATGAAAAATTGTATTTTAAGGGGTACCGTAATATCGTATTATCGTATTTCACTCTTATTATTGTGCTAAATACAATTTTAATCATACTGGTTGGCATCTCTGATAATGCAGTGAAAGAATTGTTTCAATCCACAGTGAGAGCAGAACCTACATGGAACTGAATAAACTGTCAATTATATTGTAGCATACATGGATATACATTTACATGAAGCTATTCTCAATAAATTGGAATCCCACCTAAAAAGTATACCATGATTTCTGCTAGCAAACTCTATACAAGTCTCAAAATAAACTTTTCAAAAATGTGTTAATCATATAGACATGATCACATCCCTTTTTTTTTAAACACAGCCCTGTAAGTGATACATGATGGTACTAATATTAATGTCTTAAAAGATCAAATAAACCATATTTCACACCTTTTTCTGATCATCTTAAACTTGTCACAAGAATTTGAATAGATGTCCTTGGTAGGTTCCAATGGACAATGCGCATTCGCAATTCACAGATCTTGGTGACAACATACAGTATAGAAAAGGTTAATCATATATTCTTCATCAAAAGAACCCTCTTGTGTTTTAGAGGAATGAAAATAAAAGTTATATAAACTGAAAGAAAAGATATTGAACATATATTGAATATAACTCTGACACCACACCAGTAACAAATACATTTTTCACTAAGAAATGCAATTCACTTTAAGGATTTTGTTCATTTGTTTCTCTTGGTTTTACCTAAGCTTTTGATTAGATTGCCATATCAATTTAGAGCTACATGTATCTAGAGGTACATGTAAAGTACTTATCACTCCTGGGCCCCGTCTTACAAAGAGTTGCGATTGATCCGAATCAATCACAAGTTTGCAGTCTCCTATCTCTTATGTACATACTTGCTATTGATATCAACTCTTTGTAATGCGGGGCCCTGGGCCCTGTCTTACAAAGAGTTACGATTGATCCAAATCAATTGCAAGTCCTCCAAACAATTGTAAGCTTGCAGTCTCCTATCTCTTATGTACAGTTGCGATTGATATCAATCATAATGAGTTGCGATTGATATCAACTCTTTGTAAGACGGAGCCCTGATATGTATTTTTTTCAACCTGTACCAGGCTGTTTTTGGATAATGTGTTTTCTCACCTCTCCTCCTGTACCGTTTCCAGGGGTAGGTTTGACTGCCTTCTCCACAGACGGTGGCCCTTTCTTGTCCTTACTGCCAATCTTCTTAACCTCCGCATGGACACCCATCATGAAAGCATCCAGAGGATCAACGTCATCATCATCATCCTCCTCCTCCGCCTCCATCTTCACCTCATCATCTTCCTTGTCATCATCCATCTTCTCTTCACCATCCTTGCCTTCTTCATCACCGGGGCCCGGTTCCTTGGATTCTTTTGCTTCCTGTACGTAATTTTGCAATGAATTCTTTAGTTCCAGCAATGAAATACCAAATGAATTCTTACACAATCAAATTAAGCTTTCAATGGATCTTCAGGAATATAAATAAATGACATCTGCCAAATGATTAAAAAAAGGAAAGGTGTAATGGCAGAGTATGGAAGAAATATTTTGTGGGTATTTGTTAACATCATAATTTTTCTCATCACCTTCAAAAACACTACAATAAAAATCATTCCAGTGCCTCAAGAAAGTACCTCCTCTAATTTAACTTAAAATTTCCTATCATACCTACAAAAACAAATCATCACTTTTACAGGGATTGTGGGTGTTTTTTGTTTTTTTAGAACAAGTGAATATCTCAATATCATCATTTCAAATTTACTCAAAGAATACCTCTTTGAGTAAACAAGGGAAACGCTCTTGGCGGTCTCGCCTGCATAACGCAATTCAATATGATAAACCAGAACGTCAATGACGTAGCACTCATCCGCATCTCGCAACAACAAATATCGTAAATTTTATGTGGTACACTTTTGAACTGGTCAAAAAATAAAAATTTGATGCCCTGGAAGGGACATAATTTCATTCATTTGCATAAAGTACCATAAATATTCAATGGAGCAAAATCTCACAATTCTGTGTAGAAGTTTAGTGTTCCAAATTTAGCTCTACCAGATAAGGCAAACCAAATCAAAATCAGTCAAGAAATGAGGGAAAAGAAGCAATTTTTGTTATTTTTGGAATAAATTTGCATAAATTACCATAATTAATTAATGGAGAACAATTTCGATATTCTGTGTAGAAGTTTAGTGTACCAAAGTTAGCTCTACGATATAAAGCAAACCAAATCAAAATCGGTCGAGAAATGAAGGAGAAGAAGCATTTTTTGTGATTTCGAATAAATTTGCATAAATTAGCATAGATAATGAATTTCACGATTCTGTGTAGAAATTTTTAATCCCCCTCCTAGCTCTATCATATGAAACAATCAGAATCAAAATCGGTTGAAAAATAACGAAGAAGAAGCATTTTAAAAATCTTGATGTTGATGCCACAACAAAGTCTAAGTTTGTTGACCTTAAATGACCTTTGACCTTAATTTAGTGACGTGAAATTCTACTCACATGATTTGGGAGACTTGATAACCATATAGTCCAAGTTTCATTGACTACGAACTTATACTTTCAAAATTATATCAAAAATTCAAAAACTTAACCTTAGGTTAAGTTTTCGATGATGATGCTACAACATAGTCCAAGTCTGTTGACCTGAAATGACCTTTGACCTTGACTTTGTGATCTGAAATTCTACTCACATGATTGGGGATACTTGATTACCCTATAGTCCAAGTTTCATTGACTACGAACTTATACTTTCAAAATTATATCAAAAATTCAAAAACTTAACCTTAGGTTAAGTTTTCGATGATGATGCCAGAACATAGTCCAAGTCTGTTGACCTGAAATGACATTTGACCTTGACTTTGTGATCTGAAATTCTACTCACATGATTGGGGATACTTGATTACCCTATAGTCCAAGTTTCATTGACTAAGAACTTATACTTTCAAAATTATATCAAAAATTCAAAAACTTAACCTTAGGTTAAGTTTTCGATGATGATGCTACAACATAGTCCAAGTCTGTTGACCTGAAATGACCTTTGACCTTGACTTTGTGATCTGAAATTCTACTCACATGATTGGGGATACTTGATTACCCTATAGTCAAAGTTTCATTGACTAAGAACTTATACGTCATAGAGCAAGTTTACAAACCAAAACAGAAGAAATTTTTCAAATTCAAGTTTCAATGTAATCCATTAAAAGGTTCTCAGAATATCGTGATTACAAACAATTTCTCATATACATATAGGACCATTTGATCTTTGACCTCATGACCCTAAAATCTACTCAGTTCATTGGCTCTGCAAGATGTCCTGAGTTAAATAGTAATCCATCTGTCAGTTCTAATGAGAATGCGTTCACAAGCTATTTTTGCATACATAATGAGCCCATGACATTTGACCTCATGACCCAAGAATCTACTCAGTTCATTGGCTCTGCAAGATACATACATGATCTAAGTTTGGCAGGAATCCATCAATCTGTGCTAATGATAATGCGATCACAAGCTAATTTTGCATACATAATGAGCCGTATGACCTTTGACCTTGACCTCATGACCCCAAAATTTAATCAGTTCATCGGCTCTGCAAGTAACATACATTACCTAAGTTTGGCAGGAATCCATCAATCGGTCCTTGAGATAACGCGATCACAAGCTGTTTTTGCATACATAATGAGCCCTGTGACCTTTGACCTTTGACCACGTGACCCCAAAATCTAATCAGTTCATCAGCTCTGCAAGATACATACATGACTAAAGTTTGGCAGGAATCCATCAACCGGTTCTTGAGATAACGCGATCACAAGCTGTTTTTGCATACATAATGAGCCCTGTGACCTTTGACCTTTGACCTCGTGACCCCAAAATCTAATCAGTTCATCAGCTCTGCAAGATACATACATGACCAAAGTTTGGCAGGAATCCATCAATAGGTTTTTCAGATAACGCGATCACGATAACGGGACGTACGGACGGACGGACAACCCGGAAAAAAAATGCCTCCGGCTACTTCGTAACGGAGGCATAAAAAGCACAGTATCTAGCTTCCAAACACCTGACTCAACAAGAAAAAGTAATGTATTGAAAAGCATACGTAAATTCATTATCCTTTGCAACATCACATGTCTCACAAATTAATTAACTTCTTAGAGCGAGATGGGTATAAAATCTGTGTAACAGTATATGAGTTAACACCCTTCTGGCTCCAAGCAGACTTATATAGTATATTATATAGTATATTTGTAAAGCGCTTAAAGTTTAAGCGCTATATAAAAATTAATATTGTTATTATTATTATATGTAGACTTGAGTAAATGAAAGGGGGCAACACTTTCACCTTTAAACTTACATCCTCTTCCTCTGCCTCTGCCTCTGCCTCATCATCAGCATCATCGTCATCCTCCAGACTCCACTTCTTGCCTGGCTTCTGGGGCGGGGCATCGGCCTTCTCGTCCTCTCCTTCCGTCTTTGATGGTCCTGCTGCTGCCTCCATTGTCTTCTTTCTCTCCATCCTCCATCTCTCAATCCGCTCTCGTCTCTTCTGCATCTCCTCTTCAAGTCGTCTTTGCTCCTGCAATTATAATAATAATAATAGTGGGTTCTTGTATAGTGCTCATGTCTGTCAGATTTGACACTCCTGGCACTCCTGATTATTACCCTGGCTTTAGCACAGGTAGTATTCAAGGAATTAATTCCTGCCAGGTACCCATTTACATCACCTGGGTTGAGTGTGGCAAATGTACATCAATGTCTTGCCAAAGGACATTAGTGCCGCGGCGGGACTCGAACCGCGGACCTTGTGATCGACAGTCCGGTGACATATCCACTCGACCACGACACCTCTACATTATATATGCAGACATTACAAATCTTCAACATACTATGTGGTTACCTAGAAATTGCAGAAGTTATCATATGATGATCAAACTCAGAATATGTGGCATATGCACTTATATTGGATAATACTTTGTAAATACTACCACCGAGTCAACATAGCTAACCATTCCAATATTCTTTAAAGGGATCCGGTAACTTTGTCCTAGATCCTTTAAAAAAATCCTTGATTTAGCTCATGCTGCAATGATAATCATAAACCTTTAGGTCAGTCAGGAACCCCATGACTTTTACAAGCCGATCGCCTGTCTGATTATCAAGATATTTATGATTGAAAATCGAAATCAAGTTTTGCGTTTGCCAAACTGTTTTCATAACACTAGTCTGTTGGGGAAAATGAGTATGGTAAAACCGGTCACTCAAAGCTTTTTACTTTTTTGTGGCACTTCCTGATAATTTTGAGGGCCTCAATATAAAACCATATCACAGACACTGATAACACTTAGGGCCATGCATTTCAGATTTAACATTGTTAAACGATCCCTTTAAAGGGTAATTGTTTATACTTTTGCACATCATGTAACTGAAAGTCTGTCCACTTTTCAAATGGTAGAAACGGTTAAAGAATTTAAACTGGTATCGCATAGCCCCATTAAATACACATACAATGTACAGCAGTATTTCAACCACACTGCATTTGAGCCTCGTCCATCGAAATGCATCCAAAGTGAAGAAAATAGTTAGACACTCATACTAGCAATAGAGATCAATTTGGCATACATAGATCAATCTTACCAAGACTAAGCCTTTCTCCTCCTTGACCTCCTTCGTCTCCTCCTTTTCTTCCTTTATCTCTTGCTTCACCTCTACTTCCTTCTTCAGCTCTGCCTCTGTCTTCACCTCCACTTTTACAGTCCCTTCAGTCTTAACAGCAGATGATGATGATGATCCTTTTGATTTGCTGTCCTTGTTTGGAGATCTCGAGCGAGACCTGAAAGAAATAGTTATGTCTTTATTTTTAGATTCATATCAGTGAAAAAAATACATGGGGACTTGGGGCGAATTAGCCCCCAAAAGAGCCCCCGAAAGTCATACAAGAGCCCCCAAAATTTGCATAGAGTTCAATGCAAAACAAATTAAAGATTCCTGCAAGCAAGCTTGAAAAGTAGCCCTGAAAAGTATTTTTTTCCCTGATTCAAATAAATTCTAAATGCAGCTTTTGATATCTCTGGGTGCTATATACAAGAAGTACCATGTCTCTTGTGAAAGACAACATTTTTATCACTTTTATATTTTTGTATCCAAAATGTGGAGAAAAAATAATTCTAGACTACCGACCATTTTAAAGACTCTTCAGTTATTTACTACTTGCATCTCTTCAAATTCATTCCCTGTTTAGTAAGCAGACCTGCCAACCTCTGGAGTTCAAAAACTGTATTCTTTAAAAATAAACACGGACTGTTATGCGGTTCAATTTTGTTATGGATCATTTGTTGAATATGCATGATTTCGTCACGACTGTTGTGTTCGATGAACCAATGAACATCCCCAAATTGCCAATTTGAGATGCTTGTAGGATACTTGACAGGACAGAATGAGCATTTTGGCATTGAAAACGGCTAACGCACACACAAAATACAACCAAAAAAAAATATTAAAAAAAAAAAAAAAATCGTATTTTATTCAGGAAAATCGTGCTGTCGTATTTGCTTCTAAAAATCGTTCTAAATACGACTAAATCGTACTGGTTGGCAGGTCTGAGTAAGGTGCTGTTTCTTCAGTTTTTTTAATAGTTTTTGTAAACATCACTTTATTGTTCAAACTTGCACAACAAAGGAGAAGATACAATAGCCCAGGACAATTCCATTTTTCTGGAAAATGCAATGCATTAAAATTACATACAGTGTATAATGTTATATAACATCAACAAAATAACAATTAACTAATTTTACAACATAGTGAAGACTGAGGAGTTATGGATATTCCTAGCTATAGATGAAATAAGATGAGCTAAATATTGAAATTTCATTTGATATATCAACTCAATAAATACTAAGCATACATAATGAGTATTACAAGAATTTCATTTGAGTTAATGTTTAATACAAAGAGGATTCTGTCAGTGCCAGGCAATGAAAAGAGGAAGAAAATATATGACTGGTTAGAAGGTGTATTAACCAATTTGTGTGTGTGAGTAATTAATCCCTTACATACTTGAAATGCGAAGGAGAATTTTGGTTTTTCATTTATTGGCATTCTTTGAGTAGTAGATGACAAACAAAGAAACAATAGATTAGTTTGGATAGATTCTGTGAACTTGTTTCAAATTGACAGGTTTCCAATTTCTTTCAACAGGTGCTTCAGCCTCGTCATGTTGTCTGGAGCTGAACATTTCATTGCACATATAAAAACATTAAATGATATAATCCAGCTATGAACATTTTATAGATACACCCTGCTACTTATTCAAGAAAGGAATGATAAGGGGGCATACCTAGATGCTCGCTCTACCGACTGTGACCTTCGACCCTTGCTCCGCTTGGGACTCCTAGAGCGAGACCTGGTTCTACGTCTCCTGTTCCTGTCTCTACTCCGGCTCCTTGAGCGCCGGGATCTCCTATCTCGCTCCCTGACCCGATCTCTTTCTATATCTCTGTCTCTGCGAGGTGGACTCCTTCGATCTCTGCAATAACATAAAAGTGGGAATGCACAGATATGAAACAAGAGAGGGGATGCTCTTTTTAAAGATATATAAATGTAGCGCATGTGTCTGGTAGATATCTATAAGTATATTCAACTACTTACTTGGATACTAGTGAAGCTACAATTACATATGCTATTTCTGATTCAATAATTTTTACTCTGATATCTAATACTACACATTACTGGTTATGTTCCAGGACTATGATCATGGTATTTACAATTAGGATGATGGTGTCAATGATGTCTACAGTTACTGTAGTTCCATTATAACGTTAACATTTTGAAAGTTACAAACTTCAATATAAAAATATTAACAGCAATTTTAGAGTATTTTCAAGGGTTACAATGTCAATGCATAATTTAGTCTGTTAAATTGTTTAAGACATCCAAAACCACTTCCCTGAGTTTCCAATATGCCATGTTCCAGTCCCTTTCGACTCAATGAAAACTTTCAACTTGCAAAAATTGATTTGGTACTCTCAAATTACACCCTGGCATACGTCAAATACCATATTCCTCTAAATTTATACAAAACGGTACAACAATGTTCTGCTGAGGAGCATGCTTGTACTAACCTTCTCCTATCTCTATCCCTGGATCTTGATCTTGATTTCCTTGACCTATCACGTTCTCTCTCCTTGCTACGTGACCTCCGTGACCTCTCCCTGCTCTTTGACCTGGACTGTGACCTCCTCCTTTCTTTCTCC